>JAWNNL010000728.1:600000-765783 GCA_035045005.1 Liodrosophila aerea
GATAAAAGTATATAAAAAAGATTACCAACAAAATAATGATATATATGATAATGAAATATATATATAATATATACAATTTTCATTTATTTACTTGAGAAAGAGTTCTTAATTCAATTCGAGAAGTTTATTATTTTCAATTGAATATAATATATAATATAGATATTTTTAATTTTCATTTATTTACTTTAGAAAAGGCAGCAAAAACATATGTTCGTACTTTTAAAAATTTGCATGATAAATTCATATATTTGTTTTTTTAGACTAATGTTTACGTTTATGAATAGGTTTCATCTGTCTGGAATTCATATACATACTACATATCGCTTAGCTAAGTAAGAAGCTGCAGTTAAAGCTACTTTTATAGTATATGCTGGGATCTTTTCTGGTCTCTAGACTGCACTCCTTCGTAGTTCCTATACTCTGCTATACTTTTTTTTTGTCCCTTGATTTTTTCATGGAGGTTTCTTTTTGGATAGAGCTGCGACAGCCGCTGGGCCATGTTTGCGCTGTACTCGAGGAGCGTTCGCCTGGTCGCCTGGGCGCCATATCGTTTAGCTGCCTCAAAGCCATTGTTAATTAGTGCACCGACCTTGTCGTAATTAGTGCACAAACTGCACACTGTACACTGTTCTCGGTGCTCGGTGCTAGGTGCTCGGGCACACAGTACTCGGTAGACGGTACTCGGTAAACGGTACTCGGCACTCGGTACTCGGTGCAAGCATCTCTTACCCCGCCCAGCCACAGCCAACATGAAATATCCGTTGAGTTGATGGCGAAAGCCGCCGCCGGCGACAACCACGATGGCGATGGCGATGGCGATGGCATTGGTGTCGGACAATAGTATGGTGTTGATATTAGTGAACCTGCCACTGCGGCGTGTGTGTAGGTGTACGTGTAACTGGTGTTGGGCTCAGCACGCGTAAGCCCGCAAATTCGCCTAATAAGTTTTACATTAAGCCTGGGGACAGGGCAATGCAATTTCGGTTATGGCTAATGCCAGAGACAATGTTGCAAGGGGCAAGTTCAAGTGGCACGATTACATAAGTAATACCGCAACTACAGCTGTTGATGCAACTATAACACTCATTGCAATTGGAGCACTGTGAGTCGCCAGCCCTAATTAAGGCAAAGGTATTATAGTAAGTGTGCTTAAAGTGAGCTCAGGTTGTATTCATTTCAAGTCAAAACTGAAGCGGACTAAAGAGCGTTTATACATTTTAGCTGGAGTCCTTTTAGTTGGTAATTACTTTGGCAATATGCTTATAATATTAGCCCAATATAAACCTCCTAGAAATATTTGAATGAGGCAAATCCCCAGCCTGAAAACTGTCCCCGCTTACTTGTCATTAATGAAATATAAACGAATGAAAGAATACTACTTTTTTTCTTACTTTTTTTCTCTTTGCTTTAAAAAAGTTCCTCAGCTTAAACGCAAAGAAAAAACCTAATACGCATAAGTTTGAAAAGCTACATTTTAGCATGAAGTTTGCAATAATATCCAAAGACAGAAGTTCAATTTATTATGAAGTGCGAAAAAAAGAGCAGAAGATGCCGCAAAAATTGTGGCAAAAAGCGCAAACGAAGCGAGGGGCAGAGGAGGGATAAAGAGCGTGTAAAATTATGGCAACAGTTGCAAATGAACTTTGTGATATAATACTCTGAGAATGTGTGCGAGTGTGGGAGTGTGTGTGTGTGTGTGCATATCATCAATATAAGTCGCCTTCATCATTATCATCAGCGTGAGCAGCATCATAATGATCAGCCTGTGTTTTAGCAGAGCGAAATCAATTTAACCGCAAGAGGCTTAAATTGATTTATACGATTTGCTTTCACTATGCTGCCCATAGTACTCAAGCCCCTCCCTCCCTCCCTTCCAGCTTCCAGCTACTCCCCACTGTATCAGTTCGTTTAGTGTATCACAGTCTCTTCCTCTTGCCAGTTAATTCCCGAGGGCATTAAATGCTATGCCAGCTGTCTGTCTATCTGTCCGTCTGCCTGTCAGTATATCTGGCATTTTGAATGCACTGAACATTCTGAAATGCCAATTAAAAAACAATTAAAGATTTGCCGAGATGTTGGCGCTGTCTCGAAATTAACTGTACGTTAAAAATTAGGCAGCAAAAGATAATTAAGCGTATAATTATTTAATTAGAATTTGGCAAACGGAACGAATGCTATGCCATGGGCGTGGCAAACATAATTATGAAGATGTGCCGGGGAAATGGAAATGGAAATTAATGGAAGGTCGCGCTGCAAACAGATTTTCCATACACAACACACACACGCACACACACACACACAAGAGACAGAGTGAGTGGCCAGCGAATGGGTGCTTGACTCGACTGACCCTAAGGGCAACAGTTCAAACACTTGGCAAATGCCGGCGCCAACACACACACATACAAGCACACACGCACACACACACACACGCAGAAGGAGCAGCAAAACTGGCAGCTCGATAAACTCAAACATGCCACGCGTTTAACATGGCGTATGCGTAATATTTGAGAGCAAACAGTGATTAAGCTGCTGCCATTTAGCAGCTCCAGCTCCAGCTCCAGCTCCAGCTTCATTCTTGTTTGCATACATAAACTACCGCAGCATATTACAAAAGAGTGCACAATTTATACTGAAGTCTTTAGTACACATTAAATATGTGAGTGTATGAGTGTATTCGAAACGTTGCTTGGTAATATTCATTTTGGAAAATTACAATTTTCACATGAACGTAATCAATTTCTGAAGAGCCAACAGGAGGAGTTTAAGATATGAGAGCACACGGCATGTTATGAGATTTTGAAGAATATTCTATGAAAGGAAAGCAAATTAAGTAAACACTTCTGTGATTACAAAAATGTTATCTACATTTTGTCACTGATGAAATGGGGGAATGTCAAAAGACGTCATTAAAATTGTATTACATATAATTCATATTATTATTTAGCTTTAAATATTTCACAACAATTGACATAAATTACCTATAAAATTGAAAAATACTAAGCGATATCTTTTATAGTATATTCAGCTTCAAAATGCATGGAAAAGTCTTTTATAAGTTAATTGGAAATATTGAGAAATTAACTAATATAAAAATGTATATTATTGTAAGAACAATGGGACATTCCATAGAAATTCAACTTGAAGTAAATTACTTATGAAATTAAAAAATACTAAGTGATATCTAATATAGTATATTCAGATTCCAAATGGTTTGGAAATTCAGTTATAAGTAACGTGGACTTATTGAGAATTTAACTAAATTAAAAATGTATATTATTCGAAGAACAATGGCACATTCCATAGAATTCAACTTGAAGTAAATTACTTATGACATTAAAATATACTAAGTGATATCTTGTATAATACATTGAGCTTCCGAATGGATTGGAAATTCAGTTATAAGTAATTTGGAAATATAGAGAATTTAACTAAATTAAAAATGCATATTATTCTAAGCACAATGGCACATTCCATTAAAATTCAACTTGAAGTCAATTACTTATAAATTTAAAAAATACTAAGTGATATCTTGTCTAACACATTGAGCTTCCAAATGGATTGGAAATTCAGTTATAAGTAATTTGGAAATATAAAGAATTTAACTAAATTAAAAATGCATATTATTCTAAGAACAATGGCACATTCCATAGAATTCAACTTGAAGTAAATTACTTATGACATTAAAATATACTAAGTGATATCTTGTATAATACATTGAGCTTCCGAATGGATTGGAAATTCAGTTATAAGTAATTTGGAAATATAAAGAATTTAACTAAATTAAAAATGCATATTATTCTAAGCACAATGGCACATTCCATTAAAATTCAACTTGAAGTCAATTACTTATAAATTTAAAAAATACTAAGTGATATCTTGTCTAACACATTGAGCTTCCAAATGGATTGGAAATTCAGTTATAAGTAATTTGGAAATATAGAGAATTTAACTAAATTAAAAATGCATATTATTCCAAGAACAATGGCACATTCCATAGAAATTGAACTTAATGATCTCGCTGCTTGCCACATGCCACATGCCACCTGATGCAGTCAATTGTGAAAAGTAATCAGGCTACTTATTTAAAGTCGCGTCGCGTCAATGATGCAAGAGCAGCAATCTATAAGAATGTACATATATTGCTATCCATGTGTATGTAGCACACTCACACACACACACACACACACATACAGCTGCTGCTGCTGGGCATAATGTGCCGTCAGCGAGAGTCAGTTAACAGGCTGTGAGCCAAGTGGTCTAGCTAAAGATGCCTGCCCAGGGCATAAGATGTGTGGGGCAGGGCTGAAGCTCTGGAAGAAGGTGTCTAGTGGCAGCATTATGCCACACACACACACACACACACACACACACACACATGCCACTGCATCCGGTCACCCGAGTTCCCGCCCCCAGTCGCTGAGTCGCCCTTTTGCCGTAGCTGCGAGTAAACAGCATTCGAGTGTAGTGTAAACAATCATTGACCTCGTTCATATTTCTCGGGGCGTACGCGCGCTCGCTCGGTCTTGGCTAGCTCATTTGCCTTTTGGCCTTAGCAGAAATGATGGCAGCACACACACAGACAAGGAGCACAATTAAAAATTGTTGTTTAGTTTAGTTTAGTTGAGTTGCCATGTGCACAAGTTGTGCCTCTTAGGCAACATCATTGACAGTTTGCAGTTGGAAATCAATTAGCCCTCTACACTGAACGAAAAGACAAGGGAAAAGGGCAGTAATGTTAGACTCAACTGTACTCCCTGTTTTGCACAGTGTACACTATTGTTGTGTGACAGCTATGAAAACCCAATGAGTTCTTCACTTGGCCTTTTGGCAAATGATGATGAGCAGCGAGCAGAGCACAAAGCAGCGCATCACACTCCCAATCGAATGAACAAAAACCAAAAGAAGAACAGAAAAGAAAAGTCATACACGTATGTACATATGTATGTATGTATATACGAGGCACAAAAAGCGAAAGAATTGAGCAGAATCACGATAGTAGAGAACAGTGGAAGCTGGTGAGACAGGGGAGAGGGTGGAAAGGGGAGAGCCTTGTTTACAGCCGCCTCATATCCTGCTCTATCGAAGCAGGCAATCAAGGATAACTCGCATTATCCAGCGTCTGCTCTTACCCACACACACACACACATGAGCTGGGTGTTCTGCGTCGTTGAGACGCCAGCACAGGCGCTGCTTTAGCATTTTTATGTACCCCAACCATGGCCCGAGCCATGGCCCGTCCTCGCCTACAGAGACATTATGTAGTTGGCTTTATCGCAAACGATTTGCCAAACACAATATGACGACGACCAGTAGTAGTAGTAGCACCAAAACCCGGCAACGGAATCAATGCCAATGGTCTATGGCGACCACTAATAGTTGCCAGGCGACACAAATGTCAATTTCAGTTAGAGTTCATAGTTCATAATTATTTAAATTTAAATTAAATGCAATAATGTACTCCAAAAAACTAGTATTTTAACATTTACTGACACAAATGTCAATTTCAGTTAGAGTTCATAGTTTATAATTATTTAAATTTAAATTAAATTTAATAATGTACTCCGAAAAAACTAGAATTTTAATTATATCTTCTTGAATAATTTATGTACGTTTTAATGCAAAATTTAGTTTCAAAATTTATTTACCATTAAATGTAAGATATATTTATATAAAAAAATATAAATACAATTACTATAAATATTTATACAACTTTTTAAATACAGTATTGAAAATAAGTATGACAAATATTAAAATGAATCTTTGATCATTTTCTTAATGTATGGCAATGAAAATGCTACAATTAAGTTTGGGAAAAACTAAGCATAAATAAATAATAAAAAAATGTTAAATTTAATTTGTAATTTTCAAGCAAATTCATTAGTTTAGCTTTTGTGTGGTGCACCATGCAGAGTGCTTGCCGAAAACATTCATTTTTATTTTGTTGGTGGCTGCTTTGTTTACTTGACGCCGGTGACTTTTAGGTCTACCGTTTATATGGGGCATAAAATGAGCAGCAGCCACAAACAACAGCAACAACAACAATAGGAGCAGTAAGAACAATAACTACTACCACTTTCAGTGGCCCAAAAGCCAAATCCAATGGCAAAGGCAAGCCAGTAAATGAGCATGAATAGTTGTCGTCGTCGTTGTACTACTACTACTACTTCTTCTGGTCCAAAAGATGGGGATTAGGGTTGCCTTTGCTGGCCCTTCGAATGAGCATGTGTAATGACAGCATTGCCGAGGACCTTGACGTACATGTTAAGGGGAACTTGAAGATGAAAATGGGCGATGGGAGATGGGAGATGGGAAAGAGACTGGAGTGGAGTGGAGTGGAGGCACCCCATGTCTAATGTCTGCTGATTTGACAGAGAAATTGATTCCATAGCTCTAGTTATGTGTGTAGTCTGCTTTTCTGGAGCACGTGAGTGCCAAATTCATGTGTCATTTCTCACAAACACATATGTAAAGCAGTTTCCTTTCTCGGTAAAAAATTTTACATTTATTGTGTTGTCGATGTAATATTTATGATGCGCCGTAATCAAACAACTAGAGGGGGCAAGACTGAATATATCCGCCATGAGAATCCTGGGAGAATGAAGTAACTCCAATATCAGAGATGTCACAAGTCCCATTTATATCTATTTTGTTATGAATGACGAAGGATTCAAAAATTCTGATTTCACTCTATAAATAATATATATCATTAATATTTAAATTACATTAAAAATATTGCAAAAAGGCAATTTCAAAAAGCCAGATGTTTGGGGTTGGTTTACTATGTATCTTTTATGTTATTTTATACATTTAAATAAGCTCTCTTAAATAAGAATTCAGATTTTAATAGCTTATTTCAAAATATCTTAAGCTCTAATATAATCTTGGAAATAAGAAACTAATTACTATCTGAAGTTTGTTTGAATTTTATGGAAATTATTGATCCGTAAGTTATTTCATTTTATGTTTAACAATTCATAGAAAAATGTAATAAATAAATAACAGATTACCCCCTAACAAAAATGAACTATTATTAAACTAAAAACTATTATTTCATATTTTATACCGGTAGTTGAATAAGAGACTGAATGAACAGAAGAGATTTTTCCAATTATATTTATACCCAACCCTCTCAATAAGATCTAGTACAGAGAATCCAACAAAATATTAAATAAAAGAAATAATCTATTAAATAAAAACGTCTTATTGAAAAGAGAACCGTTTTTAATGATAATAATACCCAATTTTATTTTATATTAATGATCCATAAAATGTAATAATTTCGTTTCAATACTTGTAGTGCTAGGAAACAATTTTAAATAAATAAATAATGTATATTCTTAACATAAGTTATATCTAGACTCACTCATAGAAACTTGAGCTGTCAAGCTCTGCATAATACGTCAACTTTTTAAGATGGATTTCTATTTGAATTCAAAATTATATAACATATAGTTTGACAGCCTACACTACAAATTTATTCTAAAGCAAATACCACATCAGACTTGGTTTATTCTTCTTTCAAATTCCCACAATATATACCACATACATATACGTAGACTGAGTAGATTGAGATGTCTAGGATACGCATGCGCAAACAGACAGTGCGTGCCATTGAGCTGGTGCGAGACTTATATGAGTCACTGTTGCTGCTGACATTGAACCTGCTGCTGCAGTGGAACCAGTGGCACATTGTCCACATATTCAACGCCAGCAAGCTGCCCGATGAGCTAGCCGAGCCTGCACCCTTTGACAGTGCCATGATGCTCTTTAGCACCGGTCTACTGCTGACCCTGCTGCAGTACAGGCCAGCCTGGATAAGACGTACAGTGAGCATTGTCCGCAATGTGTTGTTGGTGTTCGAGATCTTTCTTATACTATTTCTTGTGGATTTTGCCATACTGTCCATGTGGCAGCCACTGTTTCAGTTCATCAATCTGGCTCTGTATACACTAGGGCATTCGGAATGGATGTGGGCGAAATGCATCTATTACTATTTCCCGGGAATCTCCAAATGGATCATCGCGGATGCGTTTCCATTAACACAGTGTTTGGCCTCGTTCTCATGGTTTCTATTGGCCTTTGAAGTCGTAGGTAAATACAACACAACATGAATACAATGAATACTCATGCTTGCTTATTCGAATCATTCACTCACTCAGCTCATAAGTGGCGTATGGCTATTGATTTTCTGGTACTGGGCCAATTGCCCGAAGCATGTACATATAGTAGTACATATCGGCGCAGACACCGCAGACGTTATCGCTCCTCACTATCGCTCTTCGATCTTTAGGCGTAACCTTTCGAACTTTCTTCTCAAATATTCCCACAAATTTACTTATTGAAAACGAAAAGCATGAAGAGCTCTCTCTTCAAACTCGCGAAATCATCAAAGTGTATATTTATTAAAGCCAAAATTAAATAAAGAATATTTCACTGTGTACCAAGGAAAGAGTGGTTAATAGAATAAAGTTTTGGCAGTGTTTTCACTGAAGTAAATTCTTATTAAAAATTAGATTGCAGTAGAAGAGCAAAGATTCTTAAGTCGAAGGCTGAGATTAGATACTATGATTAGTAATATTATTAAAATAATTTAACCTTAAATCATGCGATATATCATGAGAGCAAATGTGTGAATTAGTCAGCTATTCCTCACTATAATATTATTCTCTCTTCTCGGAGAAATAATGATTCTTATTAAAAACTAGGTTTTAGTAGAAGAGCGGAAGGTCTCGAGTCGAAGGCTTAGATTAGGTATATGATTAGTAAGATTATAATATAGAATATAATAATATTCTAACTTTATATCATGTGATATATCTTGAGAGCAAGTGTGTGAATTAGTCAGCTATTCCTCAATATAATATTATACTAAGTATAAGCAACAAAATAGTTTAGCAAAAGTAATGTGTAAAAGTTCTCAATGAGTCTATGAATAAGTATTCTACTGCATTTATTTAGTAATTAAACTCATTCTAAATTCTAGTATATTATACTAAGAAAGAGCTTAAAAGAAAAGTAGCTGAAACATTGTTGTAATATCTACGTGAGAATAGCGATATCTTTTAGTGTGTAAATCGATATTCATAAATTATTTATAATTTCAACTATCTGCCTTATTAAAAGCGCGTAATTTCTGACACGTACACACAATAATAGAAAGAAAGGGACAGCCAGAGAGAGACAGAGAGGGAGATGTGCACATGCATGCCTAATTATAAGGCACATTTACATACCTGTGTGTGTGCCCGTGTGTGTGCGTGTGTGTGTGGGTGACTCAGCTGCGGTCGATAGAATCTTTGTTGTCACTGTAATTGTTGTTGTCAGAGGGGGGAACTGCACAGTGGGAAATGAAACAATAATAACTGATTAAACATAAACTAACGAGTTCAGATTTCACACAAAGCCAAACCGAATTTTGTATATCGAATATCGAGTCAGATTATCAATTAGAGAACGCGATTGGGTAGACTGGGTGATAGCACTCGCTGACATCACAAACACACCAAGATAACTTCAATTAAATTCTCGACAGCAGCACAACAGTTAAACCACTTGCTGCATACAATAATCAATTTCAAAAAAAAACAACAAAAAAAATATAATGAAAAGAATATATATCTGAGGAATATTTGCACTTTCAAATATGCACAACGCACGCGAGACGAAAATAAAATAACAATAGGAAGCGACAGGCCACGGATAGGCGATAGGCGAAAGGCGAAAGGCAAAGACAAACCGAAAACGAGCCCCACATGCAACTTGTGCGAATGGCAAACGGCAATCGAGTGCTGCCCCCAGCACTCATACGCCAAGTCTGCCCCAAAAGGCAGCGATGCGACGTCGACAGCGGCAGCAACAGCAGCAGCAGCGACGTCAACGTTGGCGGAACTACAATAAGAAATTTTAGATTGGGAATACGGAATACGGGGCATTTACTTGTGCTTTGCATTCTTATGCAGATGCCGACAATTCAACTTCTGCTATTTATCATCATCATTTAAATAATTGTGCATACCACACACACATTGATCAACGATCACTCCCACCCACACACACACCCACACCCACACCGACTATATATAGTAAATAATTAAAACTGTACGTATCGGGGAATAGGGGAATCGGCCATGGTCGGAGCATAAAAACAATAGGGGCACATAGCAAATAGGCAAAACAATAAAGCGCATCAGATATGGCAAAAGGCAAAGCGCAAATTTGTTTGCCATAATCCGTACGGAAAGGGGCAACAATGAACTGTGCATACGCTACACAAGAAAACTTCAAATGTAAATCCAACTATAGTACACAATTTTGTTAATTAGTTGGTGAAGTATTATCATTCAGTTGGAAATATACTGCAAATACTATACAAGAAGACCAGGCAGAGGAGAAGCTGGCAGGAGGAACTTAGCCAGAGGGTGTAATAGATCTTCCAACATGAAGCAGACTTTTACCTCTAGTTATTTCACACTGAAACGAATATAATTCTAGAACTAGTAAACGCTAAATTGGATTGCTTTCAGTTCAAAACTGATTTAAAATTGTCTAAATTTATTTATTTATTCAACTATAAGATAGCCCAAAATTTAGAGTAAGAAAATATGTATTAATAGCAGTGGCTGCTAGAGGCTTTGGCTAACTATGTAATATACTAATTGTAATAAATTGTAAAATATTCTAAAAATTAGTGCCTACAACTATAAGTATTAAAAATTCAAGGTAGTAATATAATAAATATGCAAATACAAATACATATATTTAAATTAAGCTATAAATGCTATAAATAAATATATATAATTCTAGTAAAATAAACATTAAATTACACTTAAATAAAAAACTCGGTAAGCTACAGTCGGATGCAACCGACAGTAGGAGACCCTGTACTTTCCTTCGCATACACGCTAACAAACACTCACATCTGCACACATAACTAACCCTACATACACACTTATGTATGTACATATATTAAGTACATGCTCGCTGCTTCCCCTTTGCCTAGTACGTGAACTTTAATCTCGAATATCTTCAGTGTTTATTATCCGATTGAGTCACAATTCACAGCACAGATAAAGGTTATCATGAGATTATTGTATGCTAAAGCACAAGTTTTTATCTTTGTAAAATTGTGGTAGTTTTTTTTTTTGGGTTTTGAGGGAGGGAGGGGAAAATCTAACACAAACTTGATCTGCTTGCACTACAGGGGCATCTAACTGCCAAATATGATGTCTCTAACTCCAACAGTTTACAAGATCTAGGTGTTCATACAGACGGACAGCCGGACATGGCTAGATCGACTCAGCTCGCTGCCTGTAACATTTCTGAGTTGCACAAACCTAATAGACCCTTGGGTACTTTTTTAAAGTACAGGGTCTAAAAAATCTTGCTTTAACAACAATGTGACATTAGATTAAACATTTTTCATTTAAACAAAATTTAGTATCAATATTTAACTGCGGAATTCTGTTAAGAAATACGCGACAAATATTCAATTAGTTATCTAGTTATTAAAATATTGAAGCCCGCCCAGCGCTGACTTGTGATAATTTGAGCTATAAGCATTCGAATTTGAGTCGACTTATACACATAGATAATGTAGCTCTAGTCGAAAATCGGACGCGCTGAGAATAATTTCGGAATTGCGTACATAAGAGGCGCATTTAATAGGCAGCGAAGCAATCGACGCACCTAAACGGACGCCGTCGACGTCCACGTCCACGTACACGTCAGCGTCGACGCCGGCAGAGCAGAGTGAACGCGTCAGAGTGACGTCGACGTAGACGCATCGCAGTGGGCAATAAACGGCGAAGCATAAACGAAATGTTCAGGAATTGAACGCAGCCAATTATTGTTTATTTGTTTTACTCGAACCGATCGCACGGACGTGTGGGTGTGTGTGTGTGTGGGGAGGAAGGGGAAATGCTGTAAAATTGTTAATTCGAAGAGAAAAGAAATTTCATGTACGTGGCATTGTTTTCTTTTGTTGTACAGTAGCTACATTTATCTATTTCACTCTGCTGCCCGCAGCAACAGCAGCAGCAGCAGCGCCAATTTTATAGATACAAAAAAATACAAATAAAATAAAATACAAAAGCTATTTTCGTTTTTATTTGGCAGCCTTTTAATTATAAATAGTTGGGCTGCCTAGATAAACAGACGCGGAGACATGCAGACGGGCAGGCGGGCAGTGAGCGTACATTTGCCTAGCCAAATGTATCTGGCAGATACTTTTTGCCACAGTGCCACATTAGTTAATTATGCACGTGGTGCCTGGCCACATCGTTGCATGCTGCAAAATGAAAAACCACCGCAATGCCAAAGCCGACGCCGACGACGACACCGATGCCAGCGGCGATGCTGACGTCGACGTCGACGTCGACGTAGACGACGACCGTCAACGTCAACGTTGACGCCTGCGTTTCCATTATTATTTCATGTTCAATTTGGCAGCCTAAAACACGAAACCGCAAGAGCAAAAGGTAATTAAACACTCACACAACACACACACACACACTCGCACACACACACAGGCTGAGCCACAGGCAAGTAGACCACAGGAAAATGTCAACAGTTAGTCAAAATCGTATACGCACACTCGCGCTCACACTCAGCATCTCAGGTTCACTCTCGTGTTGAAGGTGTGGCCAACGCCCCTTTTTAGACATTCACAAAATGTGAATTAAAACAAGCTTGGCGTAGACTCCAGTCGAGTGCGCATATACATGCTCGATTTGGACATATCCTAGACGAATGAGAAGAAACCTATTCAATTCAAAGTTTTCTATTTCTTTTATATTTGTAATATATTTTAAACTATTTTCTTAAACGTGTTTAGAAGGCAAATCATTGAAGAACAGTTTTTCACATAATTATAGGGTATTTTTGTGCGAAGTATGCCGAGTTTTTCCCAAAATAACATCCAAATATTTTCAAAATAATAGCAACAAATGCTCGAAATAATTCTCAAAATAAACCAGAGGAAGCAACTTAAAAGAAACTCTAGAGAATACTGTCTTCTAATAGAACTGAGCAAACTCGCCTTTAGAAAAATAGTTCCATTCCCGACTTAAAATAAATTTGTACTTAAAGTAAATATGCTCAATCTTAAAAATAAACTATTGTGACAATAAAAATGATTATACTCTTATATTCCACAAGCATGCCTCTGTTCAATATATGGATATAAGAACTTAGTTCGTATAGAAACTATATTTATACTTACTATAATCACCCTTAGTTTCGCATATTTCAGTGGTACTATTAACAACCTCATAGATATTTGTTTACAGGGTACCGAGAGATTGAAATACCTAATCAAGTGCCGTAACCGAAACTCAACCATAATGAACTGCATTTGAATGAAAACGAGTATTCTGAATGTGCTCAATGTGAGTGAGTTGAGAGCGGATGACGATGGCACTCTTGACCACAAATGAGAAAAGTCCAATGCGAAAGTCTTTTAATTTCCTACTCTGCCATCTGGAATACCACAAAATGTCGCAATTTAATGAGCTTATAGCATTTGATAGCCAAAGCCTTGGGGTTATGACCCAACCACAGGCTGTGTTCCTGACAAATTTATGATTTCGTAAAATCGAATTATTGCTTTTATTCAATTCTAAGCACAAATATATTTCAAATTAATTATGTAAATGCGAGAGTGCAAGTGGCAGTATAATCATATCAATCACAAGGGATTGACTTATACAACTTTTAATTCTGCTTCGTTCCTAATCATATTAGTTCTCTTCAGTTGTATTTTTTGTTATTTTGAATACTCTTAAAATTTCAACTAACATCTCAACTACTTATCTGATTTCAGTCATGTTAAAGTCAATATTCTATGTAATGTTTCCGTTACTAAGGAAATATATATAATATTCTTAGTAAATAAGTATAAGTAAGCGAATAAGTAGTTCAAAGTTTCCAGAGCTTCTGATTCCTGCATTTGAATATTCACTATAAAAGTAATTATACCTATAAATCCTATATTTTTGATTTCTCCTAGATCCAAAATAAGATTCTCAGCATTTCCTAGCTGATTTTTAATTTATAACTAAAATTAATAAGGCAACATTTTCCTTCAGCTTGACATTGATATCTACTAGTATAGTTGAAGGACAATTAGATGTAGTAATAGAGTTGATACCGCACATAATTTAAAGAATGAGCTGGCTTCCATAACAGATATATTTTATTTCTACTTTATAGCTATGCTTATATCCGCTTGCTTTAAACTTTCAACCCAAACTACATCCCTCATTTGTTTCTAATATATTTTCACCTTCTGCTAGTCACAATGCTTCGTTAGTTTGCGCTGAGTTAAGTAAGGAACAACCGCAATAATCATTGCTCTATGATTAAGAGGCACTTGGCTATTATTTGTGAATAATTAATGTAAGAATTTGTTTGTTTATTGCCTTATTTTTTTTACTGTCAGCAATCTATGCAATTGTAAAGGTAATTAAGCAATATTGCGCATACGCCATGATGGCCGTGTGTATTATTTTATTACACGCACTCGTAGTGGTCGTTAAAGCAAACAGCTAAAGGGGGGAGCAGGGGCTGGTTGTTTTTGTACTCACCTGTCCGCTGGTAAACACATGCACACACACACACGCACACCTAACGTATGTGTGTGTCCCATTAAAAGACTTATAATTACCTGAATACATTGCCACACGCTGTGGCACAGCAAAAAGTGGCCAACGCACAGGTGTGCTGTTCACATAGGGAGAGCGGAATGCGAATGGGAGTGGGAGTGGGAGTGGGTTATAGTTCTAGTTGTGCAATTTTATGGGCGTGGTTAGGGTGGGGGTGGGGGTGGTGTTCTGGTCTGTGCTCGGGCTATTAAGTTAATCGCCGTAATGGCAGTAGACACAAGTAGCTTTTGGCCATATCATTTTAAAATTTTTATTTGAAGTAAGTAATATTTTCTGACAGTAACAAGATAAATTTTTCCCTCTTCATATTCGTATTCATATTCGTAATCATTCGTTCTGCTTCTTCCTCTGGTTGTATTACTTGTTGAAATAAAACGAGGAAATAGATAAATAAAATATGGTAAAAGAATTTGCTTTGCAGTTTTTGTTTGTGGTTTATAAGTATGTACTTGTATGTATATAAGTATATATATATATTGTGTATACATAATAAGTAACAGTAAATAGTTATATAAAAAAAAAACGGAAACAAACCAAACTGGAAATTGTTTTAAGTGTATTAAATTTCTAGTTGTTCACTTAAACAGATTCAAGTTGTTTTTCTTTCATTTTTTTTCTTTTCGCTAAAGAGTATCACTAAAAATGTGTTTTATTTCCGTGTATATATATATTCATATATACATATGTAGATTTATATGTATATAACTGTATATTATTATAATTTTATTGTAATTAGTATTATTTGCATTAATATTATTATTATGTAAATGTTGCGTTGCTCAGACATTGCAGATCAAATAATTATTACAATCCATTTGATTTTCGTAATGCCAATTGTCAAGTTGTTCTATATACACACACATGCACACACAAGGTGTGCACATCTCTGTATCTGTATGTAGACTTGTAAAATATTGCTTGTGAAACGTTCAACTTGACGTATGAGTAATGCCATACTATTATTACAATTTGCTGTATCTCTTATGCCTGTTTATGGTAACTATATATGATTTCTCATATGCTCGTATTACAATTGACTTGCCATACACAAAAAAAAAAATATATATATATATAATAGATATATGTATATATCTGTATGTATGTAAAGACGTATAGAACATGTTACAGTTACAGTTACTTATGGTTTACTTAAGACCCGTCATATTTGGTGTTAACAAACTTATGTTTTAGACTTCTGGGCGGGGCATTAGCTTAGCCTCAGTGTATGTGTATGTGTGTGTGTGAGTGTGTGTGTATAGCTGTTGTGTGCATGAGTGTGAGTGTGTAATGCTCTTAAGTGTTATTTACAGCTTGTTTTACTTTATACTTTTTCACTTGCTTTTTATGCACTCAAAAAAAAAAGAGTAGAGTAAACAAGTTGAAAATATGTTCTCGTGTCGCATATTAATTTTAAACATCTCTTTTAGACTTTAATTTTTATTTTCGTAACTACTAAACTACAGACACATTTTTGTTTAGTTTTCTTTTTTATCTTTCTTTTTGTCAGCTATATCACTTTCGAATTCATTTAATTATCGATTAAGTTCTCTTAGTGTGAGTGTGATTGACTGTTCGTCTGTGTGTGAGTGGGTGTGTGTGTGAGTTAGTATTTCGTAAATAAGTATTTAAGATTAATTCATTTGGTTTTACTCTTGCCTTTCGAAGAATTTCAGTGAGGTTCTTTGAAGCGTTTGTTCTGGTTTCGTGTTTGACTTTCGTTCATTAGATTGTAGTGCTTACTAAAAGTAGTTTTATCTTCCTTTGTTAGTATATAAGTTAGTATATATATGTATGTATTGGTGTGTAGGTATATATCTATATATGTATATATAGAGTGTGTAGTAGTACATATGTAAAACTATGACAATTTATCGTTTTGTTTGCAGTTTTTGATTTGAGTTTTTCTTTCCATTTTCCCTTTTACTTAATTCATATAGTACTATATAGTATATATATATTTTCTCAAGTTTTGTTTTGTTTTTGGTTTCTCTTGCTTGTTGTGCGCTTAGAAAAATAATTTCGAAAAACAATAGATAAGTCTCGAATTGAAAAAGAATCGAAGTAAGTTCTCGTACTAGTAGTAGTTGAGTTCTGCTTAAGAAGCAAAATGGTGCAACTATTTTAGTTAATAAAGCCAATGTTCGATGCTAGTGCCAATATGTATATATATGTATGTATATATATAGTAGTATATCGAGTAATACATGTATATATGTTTATAATTTGAAAATACTTGAAGCGTTTTGGACAAATCGAGTTAAGGCCACTCGGAAAAGTAGGCAATAAGTAGGCAAAAAAAACACATAGGAAGAGAGGAAGAGAAAACAAAAAACAAAGTTGATAAGGTAGCAGTAGAAGTAGTAATAGAAAGAAACGATTGCATGTGTACCATTGGTATGTATATGTATATGATCATGAAGTACATATATATATGTGTCTGTGTGTGTGTGTGTGTGTGTAGCAATTGGTATTTATCAAGTATCTAAGCATAGATAGTATATAGTATCGAGTAAGGATTACTATGTAGGCGAGTGTGTGTGTGGTGTGTGTGTGTGTGTGTGAGAGTATACATATACATATGTACATATATACAGTTGAACATAATATTGTAAGTGCGTGTGTGTGTGTGTGTGTGTGTGTGTGGGTATCTTTATATGCATAGTATATAGTTGGTAATAAAATATTAACTGGGTTATTAAATCAATGCAATAATAAAGCTGAACCGCATATAGAATAGAAATTAAATCGTATGATGGATTTTTCTTGTTCTTGTTCTCTTTTTTCTTCTATTTTCTTTTTCGTTTCTGTTCTTTGTTGCGCTCTCTTAACGGGGCTTTAGTCACACAGAAAGCTATAGGAGAGATAGTATAGATAGTAGATAGATAGATAGTAGGCAAACACAGTGGTGTGTGTGAGTGAGGGAGTAAACAGGCGACAGAGAGAGAGACAGAGAGAGAGAGAGCTGGCAATTTGTTGTTGCTGTTGTTCATATTGTATTCTTGTTGTTGTTGTTGCTGTTGTTGTTGTTGCTGTTGCTGTTGCTGTTGCTGTTTTAGCTTTTGTATTAAGCAATTGTATTTACTTTTTCTTCTCGTTTTGAAGTTTTGTTGTTGTTGTTGTTGTTGCTGCTGCTGCTGCTGTGCGTTGGTTTTTCATTTAGACTTTATTTAGTTTTAGTTCATTCAAATACAATGTGAGAGTATAGTAGTATATATGCTGTATCTATTGTCAATCATTAGCGCATAAATCAAAAGCAATTTCCAAAACACTAACTAAAAAATTGTATAAAAATTCTCAGTGTATAGGTGTATGTGTTGGTGAGTGTGTGTGTGTGTAGAGGTGTGTGCCTAATTGCAAATATTGCGTTAAGTTTTGCGCGACTTTTGCACTTGTCATTGATTAATGACTGAGTTAATTCATTAATTAATTAATTACATTTGCTCTTGGGCTTGCTGCTGCTGCTGCTGTTGCTTTATGTATATACACATACATATATATAGGTATATTATTTAGCTGTTGGGTGTTTAAAACTGTTGAATTATTTGCTGCCTTCGCCATTTGTCATGTGTCTCGAATTATCGCTTTTGTTTACTAATAATTGGTGTATGCTCTAAAATTGATTCATGTTTCCGCATTTAATTTAATTTTAGTTAATTTAATTACTCGTAAGTGTTTATTGCTATGAACTGCGTTCTGACTACGCCACGATTTAGATTATAGCCATATATCTGCATCTAGATATATCGATATATATATATGTATATACTAGTATTTGTATATTGCATGTATGTATATATGTATATTATAATTATATTTATATTTATATTAAAATTGAATTCATTTTCGTCTCCTTCGTATATATCAAAAAATTATTATCATTTTGAATGTTAATCGACGCGCGAAATCGGGGGAAAAATCTGCATTATTTGCATTAGTATATATTCATATATATATATGTATGTATGTATGTATGTATATAAGTATAGATGTAGATGTGTTCTCGCTCATACGATTCTCAACTCACGATCTTTGATCTTCGATTTGCGATTGCGATTGCGATTTGCGTTCTTCGATTCTCGATTTGCGGTTTATCTCCTTCTTTCTTCGGTTGAAACTGTTTGTGGGGCGATTCTGATTACTGATTACTGATTTCTGATTGCTTTTAACGGTTTTGCGCATTATTTATTAGCATTTCAATAGTTTTGGAGCTCGTCTGTGTAGCAGAGTGTAAAATGTTGGCCAAAAAATCAAAAGCGCTCTTTGTATTTTTGCTGCAGTAGTTTTATCAAGAATTCTCTTTCAAGTATTTTATTGAAGTTTTTTTTTGTTTGTTTTTTTTTTTTATTTGGTTTCGTTTTTTGTTTTATTGCAATTGCTGTAGTTGTTGTTGTTGTTTTCTATTTTTTTTAATGTAATTTGTTGTTATTGTTTATTGGTTTAACCACCACCTAAACTTAACGCCTGAACTATACGTGGATCAGCTTTACTACCCTCACGAAATTCTTCTAATGTTAATTTGCCATCATGATTCTTATCCATTTGATCGAAGATCTTATCCACTCGCTTCTGCGGCGTATTCTCATCCTCTGATTGCGGTTGTTGGCCCTAAATAAATCGATATGTCAGTATGGTCAAAAAGTTATCGATAAACGAAAAGATTAAGGTTGAATTACTGTAGTAGTAGAAGGAATGGAATGGTAGGAGTAATACTGTAGATATAGTCAGTGCTTAGTAGGATTATAGTAATAGAAATATTAGTACTTCGATTATAGTAGTACTAGGAATAGAAGTACTGAGAGTGATACTGTAGATAAAGTCATCCTTAGTAAATAGTAGTAGTAGGAATGGAAGTAGTAAGAGTTCTTCTGTAGATAAAATCAGTACTTAGTAGGACTATTGTAATAGTAGGAATAGAGGGTTGAATTATAATAAATAATTGGAATAGAAGTAGTTAAAGTTGTACTGCATCTATAATCAGAATTTAATAGAAATTTAGTAGTAGTAGGAATGGAAGTTGTGAGACAGGATTATAGTAGTAGTTGGAACAGAAGTAGTAAGAGATGTAATCATCCTTACTAGTATTATAGTAGTAGAGAAACATATGCAGTAGTAGTAGGATTGAAAGTAGTAATAGTACTACTACAAATATATCAAGATTACAGTAATATAAGAAATGGCCGTGGTAATAGTTGTACTATCTACTGTAGACATCTATAGTAGTATGATAGTTGTGGTAGGAGTAAGTGTTGTCAGAGTTGTACTGTCGATAAAGTAGTAGTAATTGCAGTAGTAGTAATAGTAGTAGCAGTAGTCCTTGTCACAGTTGTACTCTTCGATATTGTCAGCACTTGCTACTTACCACCATTTGATAGATTGCATCCACAATGTTGTACATCTCCTCGCGCGTTATGTAACCATCGTTGTCCACATCGTAGAGACGGAAGGCCCCTGAATCATTTGGAATCGAATCAAATTGAAAATGACAGAGAGTGAATGCTTATGGAAATGGAAAATTGTACGAGTGGGCGTGGAGTGGCATTAATTGAAGGCACAACACAGCCATTGAGCTGAGCTGAGCTGAGCTGAGCCTATGGTAATTGCGATAACAATGATTGCCCTCATTATTATTGTTGTTATTATTGAAGTCGGATCAAAGGAGACCGCGACCCACTTACATTGCAGTTTCTCGTCCAGGTTGCCCTTCGATGTGACGGATAAGGCGCGTATAAACTCTTCGAACTCGATTGACCCGTCCTGGTCAGCACAAAAATGTAACAAAACAAAACCAAAAACAAAGAGAGGAGGAGAAAGAAAAGAAAACACAAGAAGAGAACAACAACAACATGGCAAATCAGTGCACACCCCCACAGACATCAGATACTAGGTTTGTGTGTATTTTCTTTTTCTTTTTTTTTGGTTGGTCGTAATCGCCAGGCCCAAAACCCCAACTCCAACCCCAACCCCTCCCTAACCCTAGCCCTATTATCGCCACGCCATAAATAATAAAATGAGCGCAACTTTATGAGTCCCCAGAGGCAAAGACAAAGACAGTACAGAGCGAAGAGGACGACAGTTATCCTTAGGGCCAGGCAGGCATTAGGCACCAACTTGCTAATGAATTCTATATGACCGCACTTTCCCAGCTCAATTATAGCCACGTACATACACATTTCCCCTATAGTATCTCAACTCAACTCTTTCTTCGATGGAATAAAGATGGTAATTTATTGCAATACAAATTGTTTTCGTGGCCTAATAGAAAATGACCCAAAGAGTCGAATTGATAAAGTCATAAAATGCCTTATACCCAAAAATGTATTACTTCCTCAAAGGAAACACATAAAATGTGACTACATTCTGCCTGAAGATACATATGTATCTAGTGCTAAGAGATGACATAATTCTGCTTTATATGACATTACGATTGTTGAATTCCTAACAAATATTATAGTGAAAGTAAATACCATCTTTTAGTCTTAAACATTAAAGTCGTTTCTTCTTAATTTATTGAAAACAGATGAGAGATTTTATAGAAAGTTATATGTACGTATTTTATTTTAAGAAGAGCTCTTCCTTCGCTTTTGGTAAACAGCCTTAAAGAAATTACCTAACTTATCCTAATTCACAAATTGTATTTTATCTTCAAAGGTCTATTTATGATTTAGCAAATCATTTTAGAATTATTTTCAATACATATCTAAAACTAGAAAACATTTGTAATTCGCACTGATACTACTCGTATTCATACTACTCGTATTCATACTACTCGTATTCATACTACTCGTGCTGAAACGAATACTTTTCGTATTCAAACTGATACTTCTCATATTCAAGCTTTTATTTCTAGTATTCAAACTGATACACTACTTGTATTCAATCTGATTCTACTCGTATTCAAATTCATACTACTTGTATTCAATCTGATACTATTCGTATTCAAACTGATTCTACTCGTATTCAATTTGATTCAACTTGTATTCAAATTCATACTACTTGTATTCAATCTGATTCTATTCGTATTCAAATTCATACTACTTGTATTCAATCCGATACTACTCGTATAGAAACTCACACTACTCCTGTACTAAATCACAGCTTTAAGTCGACTCTCTGGTAAGCCAATTCATTTAACTAATTTCGTGTTGAGCAAATCCATCCTAAAAGGTAGTTCAATCAGTTTATAATAGCATTTTCCATTGATGGAAAAGGAAGCTAACTGCGCACTCATTGAACCAACATTATTACTAGTAGTATTCCATAACTCTCACTCCCCCCTGGGCTTCCGCTGTGTCTTTCCGCTCTGCGCTGCTGCCATCTATAAGTCTATAACACAATTTTGGCTAATTGGCCGAAATCGTCAACTTTTTCGCTCGAGTTGCGTACAAATTCATCAATGTCAATGAGGCAGACTGCTGATGCGATGTGGCAATGGCAAAGGCGATAAGAAGGCAACGGATAGGCTGAGCCGAGTCAGTCATGAGGGGGTAGGGCGTTGAGGCTGTGTGACATGGGGGCGGGGGGCGGTGGGCTGGCTGGGTGGCCTTAATACTCACATTGTTCTCATCGAAGACACGAAACACAAGCGATGCAAATTTGCTGGGATCGCCTTGTGGAAAGAATTGTTTGTAGATTTTGATAAAACCCTGGTTAAAAGATGAAGAACAAGAACAACAAGATGAAGAAGAAGAAGAAGAGAAGACGTGAAGGGAGAGAGAAATGGGAAACAATTAGGGCGTTGCGAATGAGTGAGTGGTTGGGTGCGTGTGTTTGTTCTGTTCTGTTCGCGTTTCGTGAGTGTTTGAGTGAGTGAGTGCTTCAAGTTGTGTTCCAATAAGGCGCGCATTAATAAATTTCATTATCAACAACAGCAGCAACAGCAGCAACAACAGCAACAACATCTGCCATTGCCGTCAACACATTGGCAATGGCCTGCCATTCATTTGGATAGAGCTGAAGTCAAAGGATGTACTACTACTCCTGTATCCGCTGGAGGGAGTTGGGCGGGTACATTTTGCAACAACTGTTGTTACAGCCACCACTTGACGTTGTTGTTCTTGTTGCTGCTGTTGATGCTTGAAATTAGTGTTCACATATTGAGAGGATTAACTTAATTAACTGTATGACTCGAATGAATTGAAGCCGCTTAAATATGATGCCAGTGTGTGTATGCGTGTGTGAGTATGCAGATGTGTGTGTGGGTGTACTTACTTGCTCTGTGAGTAAACCATTCGGACAGTCTTTTAGAAATCCTTTGTGCCTGTTTAACGTATTGCATATAATTTTTAATTAAAACCCATTATTTGTGCTGCTCCTCAGTATGTTTTCGCTTCTCTTCTTCATACTCACCATTGACGTATTTCTTTTTCTGTAACTGGAAAAGAGAATAGAATCAAGCCTGTTAGTATTATATCCAAATTTTTATGATCGGAATAAGTAGTATGGCAATCACAACCTGCAGATACCCTGCAGGTCGAATAGAGGAGAGGTACTATTGATAGGAGCAATAGACTATCGATAATCAGAAATAATTAATGGAATGAATAAAAAATGAATAAAGAGGGGAAGTACGATTCACACAAAGTCACTCAAAAAGTCGAAGTGTTGCAACAAGTCCAATCGAGTACTTGATTGATTGAGGACTCTAATTATAAATTAATATAGTTCAAAAGTAGGTCACACTCTCAGCAGGTTCTGCACTACTTCCCTACTTAATTGTCGAAACTTTTGAGCCCACTTTTAAATAATAACTGAAACTAACCTAGAACAATATGTGAGTGACATTAGAAGTGGCTAAAACCTACAATTAGTACCTACACTAACTAACTACATATAAGCGGGGCAAAGTCGATCGGAAGTCTTTGGCTTAAATGTTCTACATGGACACCGCCTGGACACTCGAGGTTATAATCCCTTCCGCTCAATGTTGAACTCAAACACGAGCGTAAAACTCGTAATCAGATTATAGGATTAGCTGCTAAATGTCAACAACAAAATTGACAATAAAATATTAAACAAAAATATTGCTAGCACAATGCAAAAAACACAGAATATTATAAAAGAAATGTTTTTTAAATATTAAAATTTAATACATTTTTAAGAGCAGTAGAAATGTAGTTCAACACTTTAATTTTCCACAATTTAATTTAATTTATATTTATAGATTATACTTTATTATAAAATTGGTTTAAACTAAAACCAATTTTAGAAAAGAAATGACTATTAAATATTTAAATTTAATACATTTTTAATACATTTTTAAAAGCAGTAGAAATGTCTTTAATTTTCTACAATTTAAATAATTTATATTTATAGATTATACTTTAATATAAAATTGGTTTAAACTACCACAATAATTTTAGTAAATTCTACTATTTCATATAATGATAATCAATTATTCGTATAGAATACAAGCTCGTGTAGTACAGGATATCTTTCAGTCAACCCACAGCCGGAACACATCGTTTTTGATTATAAAAGCGAATGCGGCAATAAAACAAAATTACACACTTTAAACATGCGAATATAAACACTTGTGCCTTAGCTATATTATAAAAAAATATTTTTAAAAATATATATTTCTTTGGCCAACAGGCGCTGTACATAAACAAATTCAAATAGACCAAACAACATGAGGTACGAGCACGAGTAGTACTATATTCGTAATACACTCAACAATTGCCCTCTGCCCCTGCCAATCACCCACTCCGCCCCAGAGCCCCATAGCCCCTGGAGCTCTGTTCCTTTGCAGCTTCTGCCAGTGTTGTGTACTTACATTTTCTTCATTTTCTCCAAATTTTTTTTGTTTTTTTGTCTGTTTTCTCATTGTCTTGCGACCACGCCCAGGGCAAACAAATTTTCTCTCCATGTATTACAATATATGTACATATATATATATATATATATATATTCTGCCTTTTTTGTTCATATTATTATTATTATTTTTGGTCAGGGTTGCCATTGCCGTGGCCTAATGGCCGTTTACAAAACGTTTAAGCAACGTTCTCCCGATCCCCAGCCGCTCCCATTGTGACCGTTATGGGCGTGTGAATGGCGCACATGTTACGGTTGCCGCCCACAAACTACACACACACACACACACACACACACACCCACACACAGAGAGAAGAACGTATGTAGGTGGAAAGGTGGCTGGCATTTCTTTGAGCCAACATTGTTGCCAGAGACCAAAACATAAATTTACGCAAAATTACACACATTGGAATTGCCGTTAAGCGCTAGGCCAATGGCCACAGCTTGATTCCCCTGCGGTTGGGTACCAAGAGGGTATCAAAACCACACTAAGATCTTCCATAGATACTCCTACTGTATTGACTGCATGAAATGCTGAAATGCTTAATAGCTCAAAAGTGTTGCACAGCAAAAAAGACGATCTAAAATTAAGTTTACTTTTGCCTAATTGAAAAATCTACATTACGACGTAATGTTTTAATTTGTTTCCCCCTGAAATTTGCACAAATGTTCTTAGCATATACAGTTTTAGAGTCACTGGATTCCTTCTCTGCATGAATAAAGCTTTAGATGCTTTGAATGTTTGGTGCGATTTGCAGCCCAATCGGATAATAAACACCGGAGATATTGAACAATCAATTTTCTGTAGTAGGCATTTGGCTGGGGGAGGGGGGAAGCCACAGTGTACGCGGCCACCAGGGCGTATGCGTGATTTTTGATTGTGATATGCTGCTGCTATTATCGACACCCAAGGCAAATCAAATAACAGGGTCTCCTACTGTCAGTTGCGTCCGACTGTAGCTTCCTCGAATTTTTAAATTTCAATTTTTAAGTTCACAGAAACTAAATTCTAGAACTGTGCTCATACTTGATTGAAGTAATTTCCGGACTATTTTATAAATTTCACTCGAGTTCGAATTGCCTGATCTTTTCTCACTGTGTAGAACTACAGCTACTACTACACACAGTAGTTATGGCCATGGTTATTGTTCATCTTTCATCTTTTATCGCAATTGTGTGTTAGCAGAGAGCAGAGCTATCATTTTGCATTTTGATTAGCTTGGAATTGCATTTCGCATCTCGCAGCTCGCATCTTTACATCTGTATTTTAATTACTAATCCCAAGTCCCCAAAGGACCCCAGCTCCCATGCTCATGGGCAATGTCAACTGAATGAAGTCAACAATAGCTGAATTGATTGGTAATCGATAGTGTATGTCGTGCAGTCAAACAGACGGACAGACAGACGGACAGTCGAACAGTCACACAGTCAGACGTTGCAAGTGTGGGAGATGATAGCCTCCTCGCAACTCGTTCATGTTTATCCTCAAGAGTGTTTTGTGTCCGCTTTTATTCGCTTACTGAATTATTGACGTGTGGCATGTAAAAATATAACGGCATTTACTGGCCCAATGCTCCACAATGTTCAAATGTGTGTGTGTGTGTGTGTGTGTAGGTGTGTGTGATTGTGAATAAAACGCATATTGCTCATACGACTTGTTGCCATCGCAGCCTTGCTCACTTGCTCACTTCTGTCGCATTCCTTTTCGTTTTATTTATTTATTTATTTCTTTTTTGTCGCTTCATATGATGTTAACGTATTTCAGGCTGCTATTATTACACTTCATACTCTATACTACAAAATGATGTACGTTGGGTTTTCAACAGCTTTCGTAACACTGCTGCAAATGGTCTACACATAAGGCTCATCGAAAACCTATCTAAATTAATAATACAAAAACATTAATTTGGTTTAATTCGTATAAGTATACAAAATTGAAAAATGCACTGAATAGAATTAAAGGCTTTTTCAAATAATTATTCCAAAAGTTTTAGTAATAATTCTGACTATTTAATATATAAATTTAAAGTTGTCTGAATAATTGTAAACCTTTTTTTCGAATTTTCATTGTAATTGTACATTGAAATTTTAAGCAAGACATTGAAAAAATTCAAGTATTTATTGTAAATGTTAAACTACTTTTTGTTTGCTTCTTAATATATTTTTTTAAGATTTTTTACATATATTTATATTTACTTTCATTTCGTATATCTCCAAATAATTTATCATTTTATTTTCACATTAAAATTTATATTTTAATAACATGTATCCTCAAACTGTAAAATCTCTTGAAAATTACTACAACTATTGGCTGTTTACTGCAGTCACACCTTCCATGAATACTTAAGTATATAGTATAATTTTAATATGCTGAAATTTAGTGTCAATAAAGTATATGAAACTCAAATGGTTTCCCTTTGTCATGTCGTCAGAACTGAAGTCATCGTTTCTTACTTAGCCAAGAGGGAGTTTATTTCTTTTCCATATTCCGCATAGCAACTAAAGAGCTGAAGTTAGTCAGTCTTTAGTTAGTACGTAGTTGAGCTCTATTCTATTGGGAATGGGCATCCCCAAGTGCATTTTTGTATTATCTGTGGTGAGTGTGGCATATCAGTCGACTAGCAGTGAATACTAATACATTATAGTATGCCTGAGTGTAAGGGAATTCTGCTATACGTTTTTATCTGAACTATTGCCATATGCCACATGTCTCTGTTCATCTCCGTGTCTCACTCATGCCATACCGTGCCATACCATGCCATACCATACCATACACTCCATGGAGCAATGAGAACTCGTGGCAATTGTCGCTGGCATTCGAATGGAACCGCACCCCATGTACGAGTGAGTATCTCTGCCTGCCGTAGTGCATTTCTGATTTTCACATACTCATACCCATGGGTATATGTGTATATACTATACGCCGAGTACTATTTGCATAACCATGCCTGTATGCATCGAGTCCTCGTCCCTCCGTCTCCGGCTACATGAAATATTCGTGTAATCGCCTGCCATCAATATGTGTGTTTACAACGCGCTTTTAATTGCATTTTGTATCTGATGTGTGCAATGCGAGCATTCGATACGTTACGGACACACACACAGACACACACCACTACCGATTGTGTTGCCGAATCGGTTTTGGTTACGGGTTTTTCGGTTACGTCTCCCTTGCCACTTGCCACATGCCACACTGTACGACGACTACTTTACATTTTCCCATTCACATTTGTCGATGGGCAAAAGAAAAGCAAAATGAAATTACACATATTACCTGCTCCACGATGGGAAACTATTAAGGAATTGAAAGTGTATGTTGAGCAGAAGCAACAAGCATATTAAGTACATTTACTCCTTTCAAATTATTCACTTTGAGTGGAATTATATTTACCCAAAGACTACTTGAATGATGATATAAAAAGTGAATGAAAATCAAAGTAAAAATACTATGTTATATTCCTTGTAGGGTACAACATTTTCTATTATGATACCTTTTCATTGAGAGTAGGTAAACCTTATTAAACCTTATTAATGGAAAGATTATGCTTCATATGCAAGGCAATATAGACTCATTAATATAAAAATTTATTATCATTTATAATTAATTTGATTCTGGCATTCGTAGTCTTAATATTGAATATAGTATTAAGTCAACTTTTAGAATACTAAGTATATAATTTAATCATTCATTCAATCCCTATTTGAAGAATCGGTTTGAGGTGAACCTAAGACCACAGAGAACTCTTTACTATCATTCCCCACTTCACATTGACGTAGGCTAATCTTAGAATCAAAATTCTACAAATTCTAAACTACAAAAAAAGCAATGTATAGTGGTGAGTGCTGTACTTAAGTAATTGTTCTATAAGGAGCCAATTGTACTATGGTTATTCGAACTTTTAACTACCTAAAGGAAATGATCAAAAAGGCAACGAGAAAGAGTAGATAGTTTTCGAACTACCTCTAGACTTCTGGTAGAGCACATTATATAAGCTGGAAATCATTCTGAATGTATCTGACAGATAAAGTTTGAAATGTTCCCTAAAAGTTTATAATCCCTAATAATATTTAAAACGCTTATTAAGATCCAAGTTTAGGCTGCCTCAAGCAACCTCAACTAATCCCCTTGACTCTATCCGCACAATTTCTTCTGTCTGTCAGACTATTTGTTATACCCAAGAACTCGTTTCCAACTGTTTCCAAGTTCAAATTGAACTCTGGTATTAGCAGTGGTAGAATTTAGTGGCGTTATCACAATGAGCTAATCTGCGCTAAGTGCAAGTGCTTTGCCAACTTGAACTAACCTAATGCGAGTATTAAATTCTTATAAAGTGCCACCATTGCTCACATCTAATATTCAGATACTTACAATTAAGAGAATGCTTTGAAAAGCTTTTAATCTGTTGATTTGTTATTAAACTTGAATTTTAGTTTAGTTTTATCTCTGGCAGAGATACGAGTACTCAAGTAGTTTACGGCCAATCAATAGTTCGATTGAATGTGTGTGGCCAGAGGTAAAGTAAAGGACAATTTAAGTTTGCTTTTCTATGCCAGAGTAAATATATATATGTGTATGTGTGTTCTATGGGGAATTTGAGTAAAATGCCCCACAGTCATGGTGGCACAATGTAGTCGTAAATCTAAATTTAGCAGCAGTTTAGGCAAAGCAATGACAATGATTTCGAGTATAGATTATCTTTCACTTAACTCGACTAATGACCATGTTATTTTATCACTTTGACAAATTGCTGTGCGTGTGTGTGTGTGTGTGTGCGTGTGTGTGCGTGTGTGTTTGTATTTGTGCGCCTGTCGCAGTGTGTGCTTAACAATTTTAAAATCAATTAAACTTGCTAATTCATCGGCAAGCATAAACATGTCCTAAATCAAACACCTGTGAACCAGAAGATACACACACACACGCACACACGCAGACGCACACAAAGCGCTGTTTGTTTACTGTAGCATTGACCACGCCCCAAATGAAAGGACTTTGCTATTCTGCCCTCTCGCCTGCCCTGTCCCTTGACCCGACCGTAATTTGTATCTATTTTATACACACTCTGGGATTTGCATTTTATTGCTTGGGTCATTCGAATTTCGAACCCATCCGAAACTAATCAAATTTCTAGCTATTTATTTATTCATTCATTCATTCGTTCGTTCATTCATTCATTCGTGCCGCTTTAACCAATTGCTGCACAGTGGGAGTGCAGTCAAGATATGCATAAACTCTCTCCCAATGCATAGGCCAAGGCAAGGCAAGGCAAATGGCAAGGGGTTAAGGAGCTGCTGGTAAGTCCCAATTGCCAAAAAAGGAAACGGGCCAAATTCCTTCCAATGAACAGCATAAATAGTCGCAACAAAGTCAGGGGGGCTTACAACTTTTCCATATTGCTCCGTACTCTCCACCTCCCCCCTCGCCGTCTATCGAAATTGTCTGTTTCGTCGAGCTCATAAATTGAATTTCAGTTCATTTGTTTGCTCAAATAAATAAAGTTGAAATCGTTGTTGCCGCTGCTATCAGGTGCAGGCAGTAATTTCAAATTTCGACTGATGCCAAAACTTTTGGCCCAATGTAAACTTTAAGCTCAGTGCGCTGAAGTTATGAAAATGTTGAGGCAGAAGTGCAGAAAATTGCAAAATTGCATTTGCTGAAAACAATGAACACGAGGCACTAAATACTACTAATACTACTGCTACTACTGTCTGCAGTTGGACATTTATACTGTTCTTAATTTAAAGTTAGAATATTACATTAAAGTGTAGAGGAAGACTCTAGTTGCTGAACGTAATGAAAAAAAGATATTTAAAGCTGTATATTGTCATTAGCATGGACTTAAATTTGCCTATGGGTTGGCATATTTTGTTTAAATTATACTATAAAGATTTTCTACTGAACTGAATAAAAATAACAGTCTTCCTTCTCTTTGACAAATGTAGATATTTTAATTATTCAAACTTTTTAAATTAACTGAATAAATAAATAGGTAAAATTAATATAAAATAAATATGAAATAAATATGAAATAAATATGAAATAAATATGGAATAAATATTAAATAAATATGAAATAAATATGGAATAAATATGAAATAAATATGAAATAAATACGGAATAAATATGAAATAAATATGGAATAAATATGAAATAAATATGGAATAAATATGAAATAAATATGAAATAAATATGAAATAAATATGAAATAAATATGAAATAAATATGGAATAAATATGAAATAAATATGGAATAAATATGAAATAAATATGGAACAAATATGAAATAAATATTAAATAAATATAAAATAAATATGAAATAAATATGAAATAAATATGAAATAAATATGAAATAAATATAAAAAAAGACTTAAACTAAGGTATTAAATAAATATCAATCAAATATAAAAAAATATCAAAATAAATTTAAAATAATCATTAAATTAATATATTTTATAATATTAATATTACAAACTGCATATACAATTTTGCCTGACCCCCTCGCATTTTCAAGCATCCCTTCTTATCCAAACCCTTTGCAATTCTTGGCAGCTCTGAGTCTTGGCCAACTGCTCGTTGATGACAAATCAGTCAGCAGAAGTCTTAATATATATAGAGATATATTTATTATGCTTAATAAGCAAGCTAATGCTGATGCCTTGGGTAAACATTGGAGCTAGTAAATAGCTCTATATTTGTCTTCATTTTCGAAGCAACAGCAGCATTTAACCACGTAGATTATATTAAGTTGCATAGCAAAGCGTAAAATGAATTTCAACTAAACGTAATTTCAACAAGGGCCAACAGGGGGAGCAAAGGAAAGCAAGGCAAGGATACAGAGAGGCAGGGAGTGAGTGTGCGACCCGAAGGAGCAAAAGACAAATTGCTTGGACCAGGACATTAAGAACTGGCAACTTGGCAGCAATCTGTCAACACTTTGGGGCAAGTTACACTCTCGCTTCACCCTACCCCCTACTCCGGCACTTGTACACACACACACACACACACCACTCCAGTGGCAGGCAGGTGCTTGAAATGGCCCCCAGCATCGTAATTATTTATATTCCCGTCTGTCGCCTCGGCTCCCCCTTCGGCTCGTTACGTTTCGACCGCAAAAGGCACAAACTGAGCGAAAAGGGCCAAAAATACTTTAAAAAGCAATTAGTCAACAAAGTTTTTAGGCGCAAACTTGGCGACTTGCATTTTTAAGCATCCCGACAACAAGAAAATAAAATGTAAAACGAAGAGAAACAACGCCAACAAAATAGAACAGTAACATAATAAAAAAATAAATAAAAAAAACAGTGGGAAACAGTGGAAAACGGTGGGAAAAAGTGAAAAATCTAAATGGAAACACAAAACAATTTCCATACGCTAAGTAAATGTAAAAACTCGGAGAACATTAGCATCAGCATTTCGCTTTCTCTCTTCGCATTGCAATTCAAATGGCCATGGGGATTATGTGGGATATAGTAGAGCGAATAAGCACTTAAAGCCAATGCTTAAACAAGTTGTGAATTATAATAGGTTTCTGAGTTTTCAGCTTCAGCTTTTGTTTCCGCACAGCCTTTCCATTCCATTGTGTCTTGCTGTTATTTAATCGTCAATTGTATCGATTCAACACCTTTCGAATCTCGATTCGCTCTGTGGCAGCCTTCACCTGTATCCTTGGCCAACTAATTGATGGGCGAGTTGCTTTTAAATGACTTCGAACAATTGTAAAACAAAAACCGTACAAAATCCGCAAGGGGCTATTCAGGCCAGCCCCCCACAATAACTCTGTGTATTGACCCAGTGAACACGCATCACATACCCTATAGAGGGTTTCGGTTTCCTGTGAATTGAAATCTCTTTGCTACATAACATACACTGGGAGAAACAGCGTGTGTGGGCGTAGTTCATTTACCAACTACAACAAGCTAGACCCAGTGCTAATAAAGTACAAAAGGGGTGTACATGGCAGACCCCATATAGTATATATATTATTGAGCAATGTCCGTCTGTCTGTCAGTCTGCCTCAACACCTGAATCTCGCAAACTATAAGAGCTAGAGCCACCATATTTGGCTGTTAGACTCTTCTATAATGCAAGCGTATCAAGTATGAATTAGATTTTTAATACAAATAAATGAAAATAAACCGCAGATGCTATTCGCTTCCTATACCCAATTTTATTTGTTCTCTCGTAGAGGGCATATCAAGTTTATCTCCATAACTTTTCTTTATCAGCATTGAACAACCATTAAAGTCCAACTTATTTCGTGCGAGCATAACTCATGTTTATGGCCTGAATCTCGGGCTTTCAAAAGGCATTTATGTAAATTCGCCAGGCTACAGAAATTTTCGATGGAAAATACAGTAAATATAATTTAAACTGTTGTTTTTTTTTTTCATTTTGCCCCCTGATTGATGTCTGACATAAATTACAGGCAAATAAAAGCGACAATCAAATAATTATAATCTAGAATATGGAGTATGGAGTATGATGTCGATAGATAATGCAATTGTATTCAATTTTCAATTGAATCGAAACGAAACAAATCGATTCATTTGTATACTTACAATATGTGTCAGTTGTTAAGCGATCGATGGTATCCTGTTTCAATTTAGAGCTCTTTTTTCCCATATTGTCGTTGTTAGTTGCGACTGTTGCTGTTGTTGCTGTTGCTGTTGCTGTTGCTGTTGTGTTGCTTTTGTTACTGTTGTTGCTGGGTCTCCACCTTTTGGCTACACTTGTCTGCTATTGCTTTTTAGTGCCAAAGTTTTGGGTGTTTTTTTTTTATTTTGTTAGCAAAGTTTGCTTCTTTTTATTATTATTATTTTCCAAACTTTTTCACAAGTATTTTAATATGCTTTATAATACTTTTTCGAGAAGAAAACAGAAAAAGAAATGTACGAGTGTACACGTACTATATTTAGATATGTGTAGTTAGATAATAACAACAGCAATAACAAGAGCAAAATGCTAAAGTTCACATGACAATTGACAAATTCCGTCAGGCACGACACGTCCATTTGTACCGAGCACACAACTTGTAATTTATAATAAACCACTCCAGTCGTATACTAGTATAAATTATAGCCTTTTTGTACTTATTTATACCATGACAAAAAATTGTAGACAAAAATCAAGTTTTGGTAGATTTTCAAGTACGAAGAGGTCGATTAATCTATTTGTGGTGTATGGAAATAGAAGCAGTAGGAGGGCACCCACAAAGTATCTATATATGTACTACACATATACATGTCTGTAGAATATTCTGGCTCTGATATACAAAGTCAATACTACAGCCTAAGACACTAAACTTGGCCTCTATAGTACTCAAGTTCGTGCTGAAATTTCATTGACGAAATTATGCATATTTTATAAAAACTTACAATAATTTATGGTCTCTCTATAAACTCGTTCAGTCAATATTATTTAGTTGTTTATAAGTAACAAATTTATACAAATTTAGCTCAGTTTTTTCTTATTTTTCTTTAACATATTTTTTCAATATTTTATCCACTGCCAAAATGTAAAAACTATGACAAATTAAAGGCTCAGCAGAGACTCAACTACTGTCGGCTACATTCGACTGTTGCCTTACCATTTCCCATAACCTTTAAATATTTATGATGTCTGCTCTAATCTGGCAACTCTGCGCTCTCATTATAAGACATTCGCCAGCGTCTGGCAACCATGCATTGCTGCATAGCCGCAGGCTTGGTCTGGCAGTTTGACTGAAGCTGAAGCTGTTCAATTTCAAGCTGCCGTCTTATCGCAAAAAAAATGATACCCAACGAATAATAATGAATACAAGGCAACGACACACACACACACATACATATATAGATAGATATATACCTCTACACACTCTCACACTATCCGCTTTCCAGGTCAACTCTAGACTCGAACTTTTCATGACAGTTTTGCCAAAGGCAACAGTAATGGCAACGACTAAAACTGGCCAGAGCGTGGGAAGCTGCTAACAAAAGCGCATAAAAAACTCAAAACAGCTAAAAGGGGTAAGGGATAGGGGATAGGGAGCAAGGGTTGTGTGTGGGTAGTAGTAGTGTATCTCTGCCTCTGTCACTGTTCTATCTGCGGCTGACGTGCAGCGCATAAAAATAAGTTGCCTTTGTTTACTCAGGCACAGACACACGAGTGAGTATAACACACACACACACACACACATATAGTGAGGGGGAGGGGGGAACTGAGTGTGGGGCAGAATGCTGACAATGTCGCTGGCAATGAGGCGCATAAAAATGCAATGAAATAAATGCTGTTAATTTCAGACGCAGACGAACAGCAACAACAGCAACAGCCACCGTCATAAGTATGCTCGCAAGCAAGCAACTACTACCACTATTTCACAAGGCTGCCACTGAATTGTGGCATGCAAAATAGCTGTAAACTACATCACACTCACACGCACACCCACACACACACACATTGTCGAAGCACAGCAGCAAAAGTGTCAAGTGCCAGTCCAGCGACAATTGAAATCAAAAGCTGCCCACATAAGTATGCTATGATTCTTTTATGTTCGTGTCTCACCATAACCCCAAGCAAATAACTGTAATAACTGTAATAATTTCAACATATTCGTTAACAGTTATGTGCAGTTTTTACAACGGACATTTTGAACATCTACATTAAGTAGATACCCGAGTCTAGATACTCTAAAATACCTGCTATATAATAGGTGAAATAAAAATGTGAGAATTGCCCCAAAGCAAAAGTATATCACGTAACTATAACATGTCATAACTACACGAAACTGTTATTAATTAATAAGTTACATTTTACAGTTTAATATTTAATAGTTAGGGCAGTTCTATCAAGTACTTTTATCTATCCTAATGAATAGTCTCTGCCTTTAGCCCTAATAAGTAAGCCCATCCAATAGAGCGTATACTACTAGCTATAGTTAGCATATATGCATATACTAAACGCGCTCGTTTTAGTATGCCTTAAAGCCAACTCAATCTCGCGCTCAAATTAAAATTTTAACGGTATGGCAGTAAAAAAGCGAAAAAAATTCGATATGGCCAAATTGCATTCTGTGGCAATTATTTTTATAGTCTCTTTGGCATTGTTTTTGTTTACAAAACTGTCAGTGCGAGTGCAGAGACACTAACACAAACACACACCGACTGATACATATACATATACGTATATGTATGAATGTGTGTATGTATGTATGTACACTTGCTCTCCCGCTGACTAACTTCTTCTCTTATTTTTTTTGGCACATAAACTATTGGCATTTGCTAACTAAACACGACTTGCAAGAGAGTGTGTGTGAGTGTGCGTGTGCGTGTGCGTGTGTGTGTGACTGTAACTGTACGTTATCTTGTCAGGTGTTCGTGCGTGTGAGTGAGCATGTCTGCGTGTGTGTGTGTGTAATGCCATGCGAAAAGTTTTCTCAGTGTTTCAGTGTTTCGCTTCGCGTTTCCCTTCATTCCTCCCTTCCTCCCGCGCTCTGCCTCACATTACTCTTCAGTTTCTCTCGCTGCTCAGACTAAAGATATTTTTACGTTTATTTCTCTCACAGCTGGCTGCTAATGCAGTGCCGCAGCCCTTCACACACAGCGAGCGCTTGGCTGACTTGTAGGTGTTACTCGACTCTTTTTTATCTGAATGAATGTGTCTCTAACTTTACATGTATGTATCCGTATCTGTATCTGTAACTGTATCTGTGTTGCTGTTGTTGTTGTTGTTACTGAAGCATTTAGATCTCATGCTGTTGCTGTTACTGTTGCTGTTGCAGTTGCATTTGCTGCAATTTCGTGTTCAGCTCTCACTTGGCTTTCGGCTCTTACAAGACACAAAGACAGCCTGCACGTATGCTATACATATTTTTATACGTTCTGCTTTCTGCCACACACACACACACACATACACACAGTTACACTTGCCAACACACAAAAAAGAAGAGGAAGAAGAAGAAGATGAAAATCTGTGGCAAGTTTGTCGCAATGGCGTGTGTCATCTTCAATCTGCAGTCCATATAGCCCGTGGGCCCGTAATCCAACGAGTTATTCGAATTAAATGGATTGTAAATTATACTCGAACTGTAAAGCTTGTGAATGTGCGAATATGAATATGCTATGAGTGTGTGAGTATGTGAGTGTGAGTGTGCGAGTGTATTCAAGTACTTGGCACATTAAATATTTTATATTCATTTAACTGCTGTCAGCATTGATATATACGAGTCTGTACTATATGCAGTCGACCTCAAGAGCCTTCGACTTGCCGCAAATGTGCCGAGATGAGTTACAGCATTCACTATATCTGTATATATATATATATACTATACTATACATATCCATTGAAGCTTGACAATCCTCAATTTATAGTCATACCCTGTCATTATTTAGTTTCTAGTTTCACTCGCTGTTTTATTAATTAAGCAAAGTTAAACAATGAGCACAACTCAAACAACAATAAGCAAGTTTTACTTTCATCTATCTGACTATGTCCCATTGCTCTAATATGTATTAATTGTTTAATATTAATATCTGCTCTTTACTTCGAACGTATTTACTTTGGACTACAATAGGAGTGGCTTCTGCCAAAGGAAACTTTCCATTTTACTTTAACTAATGACGAGTTACATTGTCTAGATAATCGGTAAAGCAATTCCACTGTGTAGCAGATTATCAAAATATGTAAATTTAAAGTATTCTTGTCATACTAACTACTACTACTACTGAGTACATGTATATTTAAATAAGTATTATAAATTTTGTATTAAAATCTACATATTAAAACTCTGAGAAAATATTCTTTCGTTTCAATTTAAAATAAAAGTGTAAATACATTTCTTCAAAATAATTTAGTTGCATTTCTTTCAATTTATTTCACTCATTTCCACAATTTTTAATGAGCTTGCTAATGTTCTACAATATAGGTAGAAAATACCCTTTGATGGGCACAAAGTGTACATCAACTTAGTCGTTACTTATGAGTAACTTTATTACAGTAGAGTAATGCGACTTTTCAGCTTTGTCAAAACAGTGGTCGAAAGTGGAAAAATATATAGTCAAGAGAAAGTTATATATCTCTTATAATTTGACATATATGTGAAGCTAAGTCAAAGAAAAAACTTGGTTATATTTAGGAAGTTTCATTAGAGTTATGAGAATTATATATAATACGTTGCAGTTCAACAAAGATCTATGTATGTTTAGTAACATTAACTGGAACAAGTCCAATAAAATATGCTAAAGAGAGTACTGAAATAATTATAATATAACATAGATATACCACGATCTACTGTACTCCTTATTGCAGCTCAGTATTTGTCTTGAAGAATATCTATTATTAAGTTTTTAAAACAACAATCATATCATAAAGGTATGAACTTATTCCTGTATTAAGTGAGTATGAATATTTAGGAGATAAATTTAATAAGAACAATCTATATATCGCGTAAACTGAAATGAACTGTACTTTATACATATGTAATTTGGACTATATAATGTTAGGATATATATACTTAAAGAGAAACCCGTAATACAAGACTCGTAGCATCTAATGAATATACTGTAAGCTCAGTTACAGTAAGGGTAAAGTAAATGCCTTTAAAAATCCGTCATTTTAGAAACATTTTTAGATCATTGAAAGAAATAGTTAAGAACAAGTATTCAAATATAATATATATACCAAAAAAGAGTATTATTTTATGGTAAATAAAAAGCACTCACACATCTGAAATACTCTCGGGCAGAGTATCTTGTAATCGAGCAAGCTCGGCTGAGCATAATCCGTGATTTCTATATGCATAAATATAGCTTAAATGTAGCCCAAGGCATTGCCGGTTAACAATGAAGGTATCAGAGGGAAACCCATAATAATTCAAAGGAAACCACCTCGCACTTCCTTTTAACTAGATTAAACCTAATCGCCTTTTGCACGGACTGAGACTGAGACTCAGACTGAGACTGAGACTGAGCATGGAACGCGAAGGTAAAGGCAAAAGTTTCAACAGAATTACGGAATTTACATATAATCGCCAAAAGCTTACTAATTAAATTTGGTGTTGTATAACTGAAGGATTGCCACGAAATCAGTCCAATTAGCTTTAGCCAGGAGTGCTAAGAATAGCATGAAAAATCAACAAAAATAAACGGCAAAAAATGACAAAAGCAATGCAAAAGAAAAGCTGATTTGTTACATGGGCCAATTAACAATTAATTGATGTAAATTAAAAGGCACTTTATGATTGGCTTTATAGTGATGTTGTTGTTGTTGTTCAAGTTGTTGTCGTTGTTGTTCATTTTGTTGTCACTCGAGTGTCTCTGCTCTGACTGAATCAACAGAGGAGCACTCGATTGTGCGACGATTGGCACTCGGCACGCAAGCGACTAACCGTAAATGGAATCCCAGCTACAGATTGAGTTGCATTAGGACACCAGTTACAGTTACAGTTGCCACCCACTGCCCCCCTCTATACACTACTACTACTACCACTACTACTACACCCTTAATCAAACACTTTCGCCTTGCTTTTACTTTTTTTCTTACTTTTTTGTCGTGTTGTATTTATTATGATTACATGGCATTTGTGTGGGTGATTGCACCCATTGAGGTAGCTAAATGGGTAGTGTGCCAGAGGGGTGGGAAAGGGGAAGGTGTGTGTTATGCCAGCAAAGGCATCTCATCAGTGTGACAGACTGACAGTATGACAGGCAAACAGCAGATGCTGCTACTGCTGCTACTGCTGCTGCTGCTGCGTGAAAGCGAATCAACTTATTTTTGTTTACATAATCCTTGCACGTTGTCTACTAGTCTGTGTATCTGTGTGTGTGTGTGTGTGTGTCACTCTCGCTCTTCTTTCTACCTCTCTTTCTGTGTAAGACATATCGCAGCTTCCACCTGCAGCCCGCTCGCACGAAACGCGGCAACTGCTGGACCGCAAAACGTAAATTTGGGTCAAGTTTTGTAAGCGATACGACTGCTGCTCGATACCCCCGACGCCCCCTTATGCATATGCATATAAATATATATATTTATATATATGTATATATTGTAGTTTAACTCTTTGAGGTCGCTCACACACACACACACTCTTTTTTACAACTATTTTATTCATATACATATATATAGAGTATTCTGTTTTTGTATAAATTAATCTCTTTGGTCTCAGCACAAAAGTATGCAACACAAAGCGATGCGGAGAGACAGAGCGACAACTACAGCAAATAAACACTTGACATGCGAATTCCCCCCCTCCCCCTCCCCATCACTTGCTGTCGTTGTGCGTCCTGCTGCCCATTGTCTCAGTGAGCTTAAACTTGTTATTGTCTTTGTTATTGTTATTGTTATTATGGTAATGACTGCTTCACATTGTTCTTGCAATTTCCATATTTCGAGATGTAATTTCTTTTAATTTTTTAAATTTTATTTAATTTATTTTAAAACACTTTTACTGCTTACTTGTTAATTTGTATTGCTTAATTTCTTCTCTTTTTTTTTGTGGTAACTTTTGCTGCTTTTTTTAAGGCATTTGTTGTGCAAAAAATTGAAATTTCATTCAAAAAAAAATGCAAAAAAAATTGAGTTTTTTTTTAGTTTGTATTAAATATTATTCATGTTATGATGATATTGTTGTTGTTGTTGTTGGCTGCGCCTGCTGCTGCTGCTGCTGGTAGTGGTGCTGCTGCTGCTGCTGCTGTACGCTCAATATGAGTGTGCGTTTGTGTGTGTGTTTGTGTTGTTTTTGTACGTTCAAGTAGCACGCGCGTATTGCGTTGCGTTTGTTTGGCGGTCAAATCAACGACTGAAAACGCTGCCACGTTCCACGAGCCAAACAACCGACCGAGCCGACCGAACCGACTACCGCGTGTTCGTACGTATGTGTGTGTGTGTGTGCAATCGTATGAATGAGTGCACGGAGCTGCCAACTCGGCTCGTGGTGAGTTAGACGATTCGCAGCGTATGAGTGTGTGTGTGTGTGTCACATGTGGAGCAAACGGATTGCGGTTCATAACCGACTTATATAACGCACACTAGCGCAAGACCCACGCAGCGCCCAATGCACATTCCCACCACAGCTCGCATTCTCACCACAGCAAGCTTTTCACCACGCGCTCTGCGCTCTCTCTCCCCATTCGCAGTGCAGAGCCTCTGCCAGTGTGTGCGTGTTTAGCCGCATCTGTATGTGTGTTAAAAGCTGCACACAATACAAGAACTAACAGCAGCAGCAGCAGCAGCAGCAGCAGCAGCAAAAGAACTCTGCCAAAAATTGAGCATTACCTATTGCTAGGCGTGCGAAATTAGCCAAGTAGACCGCAATTACAACGACAGTGATTAACTAAAATGAATAATGAATAACGAATGAATGCATAATGAATAATGTATGAACGAATGATGAATAGCCTCGAGTCGATTGTCAATGCAGGCTGACGATATTCATTCATTCAAGCACTTGACGCTGACGCACCGACTGTCACTCAACTCAGCTAACAAACAAATAAACACACACACACACACACACACTCATACACTCATTCACCCACACCCACACACACTCGCGCGCACACACATACATACATCATAATAATAATGAAAACATTCGCCTTTTGCCGAGTTGCGTGTCTTTAAATGACGTAACCACTGCCACACACACACACACACTCACACACACACACACACACACACCCTCACACACAGAGTACACTAAACGGACCATGGTACCATTGAACCCGCTCCCTACTCCAACTCGAGCAGAGTTCGCCCAGTTAAGAATTTACATTTACATTTTTCTTCCACCTCCTACTCCTCCCCCTCCTCTGCCCCCTCCTCCACCTCTTGCTCTTGCTGTTGCTACGCTTGTTAATTGCCCAGTGGCCGCGGCGTCAGTTTTTATGACTCCGGGGCCCAAGCAGCCATGAGGTGTTAATTTGAAAGACTCTCCACCCGAGACCCATATATCCAAGGAGGATGGCAGCAGGGAGGGGGTGAGGCTAAATTAGTTACTGCTGAACAAGAGACACATATTTTGATTAAGTCAACACACTGTTGATCCCTTCACTCATTCCATCAAAAACAGATTTAAAGACGACTTTCAAGCGCACTCAGGCTGCCTGTACTCGTGAGTACTCGTTATGCTCGTTCAAACTTTGACACAATCATCACCATTTGTAAAGAACAAAAACTTTGCGACAATCTTAAAACATTATTTTGCAATTTCCTTTCTTTATTTAATATGCTCGCTGGCATAAAACGAATTCAAGCAGTTTGAGAATGAAAAACATAAAAAATAATCAAGTATTTCGTACTTGAGCTTAAGGAGTTTTAGACTTGTTTAATTTAATATTTATATTTAGAAAAAAATACTTGAAAGTTGCTAAAAATATATCCAACAATCTGGATTCAAGTACAATTTAGTTTCAGATCTTTCAAACTCATTTCAAGTATAAATGAATATATTTTATAAAAATAAACACAACATTCTTGATTCAAGTACAATTTAGTTTAAGATCTTTTAAACTCATTTCAAGTATAAATGAATATATTTTATACAAATAAGTACAACATTCTTGATTCAAGTACAATTTGGTTCAAGATCTTTCAAACTCATTTCAAGTATAAATGAATATATTTTATAAAAATAAGTACAAGACAAAAGTTCAATACTTATAGAATTTTGATTCTCGCTTCAAGTCAACTAAATAGAATATTAAATAAATATTTCTATATATTATATATGTTTTATAAATAATACAAAAAAATATATATTAATTTTCTTATTATTATTATTATTAAAATGTTAAATATTCTACTCTAAATATCCACTCCAAAGACCTGATTGAACCATGCCCATTGTGTATACAAATTTCTGGAAATTATTAATATAAAAGATTAAAAAAAGAAAACTGATTTCATGAACCAATTTGACGCCCCAGGTCTTTGAGTATTTTGCCGAAGATTTTGTTATGTTTATCTTGAAAATTGATTACAATTTATCAAATTTTAATTTAAGGCTAGTAAAGTACTAGCAATTAGGTAATTGAAAATGGAAAATTCAAAATTGAAATTAGCTCACAAAAATTGATTTCCGACCGTGTTATATTTGTTGATTTTCCCTACAAACTTTCAAACTGACCAAACGAAAAGCAAATACACACATAGCCCAAAAAATTGAAATGATGGAAATGTTTATGCTCGGACATAAAAATAGTCGAGAGTTCAAATAATTTATAGAGTACACAGACAAGTTTTTTTTGTTCTTTTTCTTCTTTTTTTTACTGCATGTCGTATATCATGCTATCAAAATAAACATTTTTTAGTTAGGCATTCCATGGCTGTCATTCAAAATGACTAAACAGTTTAACTACAAACTGTGATGATTAGGTGAGAAAATAAATCATTTGAGAACAGATTTCGAACGAGTCGATAACAAGATTTCCTGCAATAGACAAAACAAATCAACACAGCTGAAAAATTCAACAAAAATTCCAAATTTAAAATAAGAATGAAAAATTCTAGATTTCAAATAAATACAGGAAATTTACTCTGTATAATTCTAGCGACAAAATAAATATAAGAATTTTATGCTATTTAATTCGAGAGACACAATAATTAAAAGGAACATTTAAACACTCAATTACTAATGTATTATTCATCAAAAAAATATACAAATACAGTGTTCAAATACTCTCCAAACTAAATATTCAAATATGTCATGCCCTCTGAGAATTTTCTCTCCAGAGGGTATACAGAATAGTTAAACTTTGCAATCAACAGAGCAAAAATTAAAGTGAAATTAATTGGGATATAACACTGAAATGGAAATTTGTATTGGTAGAAATAATTTGATTTAAATATATATTTTTGTATATGCAAATTGTGCTAATGAAATATTTTCAATTATCTCACAATTTGCGGTTAGCTAAGTACCATTTCAAATTCAAGCATATCGTTATTGTGAATGCGTAAGAGATGCAGAGCACTTTAAAGCAAATAAAAATCATTCAAATATAATCTTAATTTGCAGATTGAATTGTAGTCGGAAAGTATAGAAAAATGCATGACTCAAGGTGTTCTGTATGAGCAATCTAATCTAACAAAACTATGCTTACTACAGTCGGATGCAACCGACAGTAGGAGACCCTGTACTTTGATTTGCCCTGGGCGTCGATAATAGCATAGCATATGTACATACTCACATACACATACACATGCACTTATACATACACACATACACTTATACACACAAATATACGCGCAAACATACAGAGATTCATACTCACAATCCTAAATTACGCATACGCCCTAGTGGCCGCGTACACTGTGGCTTCCCTCCATTAATTGTCCAATATCTCCGATGTTTATTATCCGATTGGGCTGCAAATCGCGCCAAACATTCAAATCATCTATAGCTTTATTCATGCCAAGAAGGAATCCAATGACTCTAGAACTGTACATGCAAAGAACATTTTTGCACATTTGAGGGGGAAGCGGATGAGATATCAAATTAAAAACATAAACTTGGCCTGCCTAAAAGTTTGTTGGCATACTCGTATTCCAAACTGAATTTCCATGTTCATTTTGATTGAAATTGAAAATGTTCTTGTCCTGCATTGAAATTTGACGTCTATAATTTGGCAAAGCGGGTGCCAACTTGTCGAAATGAAAATCCGAGCATTTACCAGAAGTTTGCAAGTGGAGAAGAGGCAATTTAAGTTATTGTCTAAGCATAACATAAACTCTGACAAGACGTGACCACAGATTATGCCCGTCCTCATGCTGCCAGGATACAGAGATGTTTAAGCACAACTTTCGATACATTAAGAACAGAGTGCAGAGTACAGAGTACGGAGTACAGCGTAGATTGCGTCATTCGGATAGTATGGGGGTTTTTAAAGTTTTCGATAGTCCGACCACCACACCCCACCCTACCCTACCCTGCCCCACTTAGCGTTAGACGACAAGCAGAACCATCATAGATAAGAAGCAGACCCCGTTCCCTGTGACAGGAAAGGAAACAAAACAATACGAAACGAAACGAAACGAAACGAAATGATATGAAGTGAAATGAGAAAAAGAAGACATTGCACAGTAGTGGGGAGAGGGAGGGAGTGGAGGGAGTGCAGGGAGCGGAGCGAGTCGTAAGCGCTGACTAATCAGCGTCATTATCAAAAAAGCCACAAAAGCACCAACAACAGCAACTAAACAAGCGACAAAAACAATAACAAGAACAGCAACAACAGCAACATCATAGAATGGGGAATGGTTGGGGAATGATGGAATGCGCGAGAACGTGAGGGGCCTAGGGGGGGAGGGCTAAGAAACGCGATTATCATTCCACTTCTACGGCGAAAGTGCTTTTTAATGTCTGTGAGCATTTTAAATAATTAGCTAATGTGGGCGGCATGGGGGGCGTGACAGCACTAATTAGACCCGGCGGCGTCCAAAGGGAGACATTTGTTAATGTTGCCTCAGTTACGGCTGTTTATTAAACAATAGGGGTAAAGCAAAAAAAGACAACACAAGCACAACGCAAGCACAACACAAACACAAACACAAACACCAGGGCCGTAGATCGCTTATACACTAAACTGTGTGGAGAAAACTTTTGTGCTCAAGTGCTTTAAGCGGGCCACACACAACGTGACAATCAAATTTCAATTCAAGTTTATTGAAACACCGTTAAATTGTAGCTGAAAGTGATGTGCCACCCCTGACACACACACACACACACACGCGTATACATATGGGAGTATTTCATGACCGATAAGGCGGCTCAGGCTCAAGCTCTTACTCTGGCCTGGCTCACATGGCGTATGCGCATTGTTTGCCGCATGTTGGCTTTTACGGCTTACATTTTTCTGGTTTTCTTTTTTTGTTTTTTATTCTTGTTGCTACACACAAAATTAATTTTCAACCTTGCGGCGAGGGAGGTGAAGGAGGAGCAGGAGCAGGAGCTGGAGTTGGAGGAGTTGTGTTGGTCTCAAGATCCTGGCGTGGGAAGTGCCGCAAACACCATAAAAACGTAACAGGACGAACACACAAAAAACGAGGCAAGAAAAAAAAAGAAATAATAATAAATAAATTCATTAACATAAAACACAACGGGTGGGCGCTGTCAAGGGGAGGGGGAGCGGGAGTGGGAGTGGGAGAGTTGGGGCTGCCTCGGGTGCGTGACGGAAGCTTGGGCTGGCTCGTTACCTGCCTTAGATTATCATCAGTGAATTGTTGTTGTTCTCTTTTAGAGGATTTGCATTGTTGCTTTTGTTTCAGTGTATGCGTGTGTGTGTGCGTGTGTGTGTGTGTGTGTGGGACTCGTTAGCAGATCCTCAGCTGTGAAATTTTTGAGGCCGAGCTTTGTTGTTGTTGTTATTTACATAATTTTAACGCAATTTCATTGTGTCTACCCACCGTATACGGCCGAGTGGCTCATCAATGGGGGAAATGTTATCAAATATCAAGGATGACCATTTATGCGTCCGCCCCTACCGCCCCCACCGTCTGGCATACCGCACAGTGGGAATTGTGTGAAGGGTTAAGCGCTTTTACGCCTCATCAACACACTTTTCCGCTGCTTGCCGTCGTAAACTTCATTAATTGAGTTTGTATATACTCCATACACACTGCATGCATGTGTGTGTGTGTGTGTGTGTGTGTGTGTGTGTGTGTGTGTCGAAAGTGCCACATCATTTGGCCCTTGGGGGGGCCATTGCTCAGTGATTACTTTAGAATCATCTCACATCATCTCAGCCATCACTCGCATCTCAATATCCTGGGATATTGCCCTAGGGCAATCAAAGTTTTGGCTTATGATAATGCAAATTTTCGCTTATCGGCATATATACATTTGTATATACATACATATATACTAATTTATGTCATGACATAATATATTTAGGCCGCATTTAAAGCATTTACTTGGCGCAAACTTTTTAAAGCATTTCATAATTGTCTAGCAGAAAGTTGAGCAAAGTTCTCCCCAACAATAACAACAATAATAGCAAGGACTCTGGCAACTCCTAAGCAGCTTAAAATGATGAGTTTTGTTTTCAGTTCATGAACAATTTGTGATAAGCAAGTCTATAGAAACATATGAAAGAGAATCAAGCACCTGCATGTGTGCTTGTGCGCCTTCATCTTTTTCGACCCTATAAATTAAGTCTTTGCAAACGAAATTTAAGTATATGAAAGCATATTTCATTATTCAGTTGTTGTTTCTAGTTTCATTTTCCTGCACTTTAAGAGCATTAAGGGTATACTTCGCTAGTGTATGGCAAGCCTTTGCCTTTTAGCCTGTGACAACTGTGTCTCTATTCGACATAACTTTCAGCCTGTCTGCCTATAAACTGCACATACCCAATACACATTTTATGGTACAAGTATTTATTAAAGAAAACATTAGTTAAAGCTTAACTCTAGCCCAGCACACTCGACTAGCGCCTGGTCGTTGGCTTAGCTGCAAGTGAGGCTTAATCTAGATGAAACCTTTGCAACATTTATTTGTACATAACAAATGACTTCACAAAAAGCTTTTATTTATTTTAAAACTTGTGAAATTGAAATAGAAATAGTAGAAAATTTAAAAAAAATATACATATAGGGCGTATGCGTAATTTTTCATTGTGAGTTTGAATTTTTATATGAGTATTGGTTATAGTTTGTATTTGCGCGTTTATTTGTATGTATAAGTGTATATGTATATGTATAAGTGCATGTGTATGTGTATGTGAGTATGTGTGAGTATCGACGCCCAGGGCAAATCAAAGTACAGGGTCTCCTACTGTCAGTTGCATCCGACTGTAGCTTTCCCAACTTTTTTAGTGTACATCTGACTAACACTAACTCCAACTTCTGCTATAAAAACTTTATTAAAAACAACTTGAGTTAATGACAACTTAAGCCTCTCACAAACAACTTGAAACAACTGTACTTATTTGTAGATCTGCAGATATGGTCACACTGTAAAAAGGTAATGCTTAGCCCGCACTTCAAAGGGGCAGTTCATAAAGAAAGACTTGTTTAAATGAACATGGGAGTATGAGTATGTGTTTGGGTGTGTGTGTGTGTGTGTGTGTGATTGCGTGGGCGAGCACTATAAAATAATTTTAGTAGCATGACCATATATGTATGACCCATTTAGTATGGCTCTGGCTGCTAGTTTTGCGTGCAAAATGATTTCATATGAACCCCAAATACCAGCTCATAAAATCGCAACACTTTTCTTGATTGCTCCAAAACAGCAGCAGCCTCTGGGCAAATGTTGTTGCTTGTAGGAGTTGAAGCTAGAAAAAGTATAAACAAAAACAGAAATAAAACAGTGAAGGAGTGTGAGAAGGGCGGAGAGGGGAGAGGGGGCAGGCCGACAGACGGAAGTGGACAGCTATAAAATATTTTGCAGCCGCAGCAACAACTACTAAAACTTTAACCATAACAAACTCCCATGAACTTCAACGGATTCCAATGGATGCCAACTCTCGAACGATTTGGCTTATCAGTAGCTCAATACACACACGAAATATACGCATGCCTGTGCGTGCTGTGTGTGTTCGTGTGTGTGCGTGTTTGTACATGCTAAGATATCGGATAGCAACGTGAATACATAAACAATATTCCGCATGAATTGTGACCGTGTACTCGCGTTTCATTCAACTCTTGTTTTATTATTCTTTTGCTTTTCTTTCTCTTATTTATTCTCCACTCCCTCCTCCCTCCTCCCTCCCTCTACTGTTTAAGTACCACACAAATCAGAGACGTTGTGCTTGTATTGCATTACATATTTAATTCCATACGTTTTCTCATTCAATTGATCATAAGCACTGTATTCAAATTGCGATTAAATATTCCAAAGGTGTTTTTTAAATCCCAAAAACACATATACATACATACTATATACAAATAATACTCATTTATAAAGGCTTATGTGAAATTCTGCCTACGCTTCTGCCCGCTCAAATAAATATGGCATACTTTTGGGCGCAGCTTAAAATTCTCTTGGAATTTTCAGAGAGTTTTCAAATTGATTATACATATACCACATATACACATATTTTTAAGCCTTGGAATGAAGTAGAATTGTACTCAGTTGAGTGAAAAAAGTGTATTACTTCTACTTGTGGAAGCTGATTGATCAGTGTGAGAAAAAAACACACACTGCTTAGCCAAGTTTCTACTTCGATTAAGAGCATATGCCGAACGTATGAGTAATATGCGTATGTGGAATAAAATATAATTTAAAATTAGGAAAGAAAATATAGCGTCTACTTAAATATAAATATAAGATACCTATTAGAAACAATATGAATAGAAAATCGAATAGTTAAAATTAAAAAAAAAATGCATCTAATATGATTATTATTGGTACAATTAATTTCTGAATAATATTGTTGAGTTCTTTTTCTACTATATTCATTTATAATATTTTTTAAATATACTTAGACTTCCTATTAACAGTTTATATTCACATTAATTGTAATTCATTTTATTTTTTCATTCAATTAAATTTCTAAAATTCCAAAAAAATGATACGCTTATAAACATAATGCTTAATGCTCTGTAGATTCATTTGAGGGCATTTCCATTGCGACTTTCACGCAATATCATTTTCACATTTGTTTTTGTTTGCGGAAACCTGCGTGAAACGTGGGCACACCTCAAGTACTCGAGCTTATCAGTGAGAGTGAGTGGAAGCAAAAGGCAAGGGAATCTGCGACAGGCAGCCCCAAGCAAAATCGCAGTGGTGTGCCTGCTTCACATCCACACACAAAACCAACAGCTAAATGTAGCAGCCATGTCTCCATGCCTCCATCCACATTGTGCCTATCATACCCCATGCCCCATCCCCCATCCCCCATGCCTCATGCCCCATACCCTCAGTAGTCTAGGCGATGCCCAGGCCATTTTCATTCCCGTCTCCGTTTTATGTAGCAGCACTAATGGCGCTTTATTATTGGCAAAGTTTGGCACGGGCTAAGGCTACGCCCGAAAGGCGCTACATGCCGGAGATGCTGGAGATGCTGGATGCTGGATGCTCCACGACAGCCAATTTATATGGAAATAGATGCGCGCGGCACAATTTCAATGCGGATTTTTCTATCCTATCCGGCAATCCACTTTTCATGGCGAAAATCGATGTGGATGCCAATGTTAAAAGAGACGGCGAGCTGGAGAGAAAGAGAGTGAAAATATTGCTTTGGTTACTTTGCACTTGGCCGCAAATTTTTCCTCTTTCTTTACCTAATTTTGTAGACCCTGTACTTTAAACAAGCACGAAAGGGTCTATCAGGCAGAAGACATAAGATTTAGTCGATATAGCGCTGTCCGGAAGCATGCATAAGCTCAGTGTGCATGCGTGTGGCTTTGCGATTGCGGGTATGTAGGTTTATATGTATGAGTATTTGATAGTGTGTGTGTATACGCGTATCTTTCTGTGTCTGTTTATATATATGCTGTTGCAATAGACGCCCAAGGCAAAGGAAAATACAGGGTCTCGTAGTGTCGGTTGTGTCCTGTGGCTGGCGACTGTAGCTTTCCGACCTTTTTTTACTGATTTTTTGTGAATAGCCAAATCGTATTAGAACAAATTACGCGGCAAGTGCAAAAATAGAAAAGAACATGGAAAAAAAGGGCTACAACAAAAGCAAAAGTCTGGGGCCAATGGTCAAACATGCCTGATGGTTTTTAATGGCGACCTAAAAATAGAAATAGAAATAGAAATCTACAACAATAACAAAATTACAATGCGTACGTGCGTGTCTCTGCCCCTACCCAACACTTGCCGAACGGAGGGAACCCTCTCCCCGTCCCCATCACCACCCCTCCAAATTGCTGTGAGCCTGACTGGTAATTGGTTTTCGGTTCGGCTTTAGTCAAGGCAGAAACTTTGCCGGAGAAATCTTGCTTCTCATTGACACACACTCGCACACACACCTCAGTCTTTGTCTTTACTTAGCTTTTCTATTGATAAAATCAATTACACAATCATATGCCAAGCTCAGCGCCACACCTTTACACACGCACACTCGCTCACACTCACTTACACTCGCTCACACTCACTTACACTCACTCACACTCACTTGCTGTCGCCTTTATTGCCTGGCACTTGCCACGACTTTCAATCAAATCAAGCGCGCCAACAATTACCCACACACACACACGTGCCACGCCCCATATCGCCCAGCTCAGTCTCAGTCTGCAAAGAGTCAACTACCGCCACCCCCTGACTAACGCCCACGCATTTAACTGTAGCAAATGAAGGTTACATTTTCAAAAAACCAAAAAAAAAACAGGGCTGCAAATCCCACAAAAATCTCATTCTGAATTCGATTACATTCCAAATGCGTTTGGATAAAAAATTCGATATCTCACTTGGAAAAAAGTCCATTTAATTAAATCTATTAATTCTCACATTCCTTTATGTTTAGTAAGCACTTAATCAAAGGCATTTGCAAATTATTTCCAAGTTATTTAAATCCTATTTGAATCGCTGATTAAATTCCTGCTGCCCTGGCACTGCTGAAGGCACTACTAAATGGGCTTGTACCCTAACAAAAGGTATTATAAATATGTTATAAAGTATAGCATACGATATACTATTTTAAAGTGTATCACACTAGATATATGTACATATTTATATTGTGTTTATCCCATAAGTGGAATACGTTAGTCAAAGCGTTAGTCAGCTGGGAAGTCTACAGTCGGGCACAACAGAAAGTAGCAGACACTATACATATTATCAATGCCCCATAATTGAAATATGTATGTACATCCAGTAGAATATTTCAGTGTGAAATAGGAAATACAACAGACAGAGTTGAGACGTCTACAGTCGGGCGCAACTGACACCATATCACTTATTTTCATAGGTGAAGCTCACTTCTTTTGTCAGAATACCTTTGTATAGTAAGCATCTATCAATAATATCAATCAATAGTATAGTATATATAAAAAAACTCTCTTGATCAAGTGTATATAATCTTCTGCTATGGTTTTATTTGCCTTTTTTCCACTTCCTCTTCGTTTTTATGTTTATTTTTAGCACTTACTGCAGTGTGGTTTGGTTACTCTATTGCTGGGCATACTAGTAGTCAGAGTTGAAATCGAACTAAAAATACCAGCAGGTGCAGGTGGAGTGATGGAGGGAACTGAAGAGGTGGGTGTGAACATTTTAAATGAATTTTACGCTTGATTTTGGTTTCAATTTCGATTCGGTGAGCTGCCATTGAGGTGTCGCAGATTGCAACGTTTTGAGCATTTTCAACATTTCAATGGGACAAACGCAATCTTGCAGCAAATAGTAAAAGTTGCAATAGTGGGTGGCAACCCCAATGGGGGTGGTAGGGTTGCCCTGGGTAGTCAGTTAGTGGTAAGTTTAAATTGAGTGACATTTTGCCGCAATTGACTGTGCCAAAAGTTTTGTGGCAGAATTTTGCACCTGATGAAGAGGCGAAATCTGTGAGCTCAGTTTTCTCAATTCCCAGCAATGTCAACTGTCCCCCCTCCCCCCCTCCCCCTCTCCGACCCACTGTATGTGTGTATTTGCTGTTCTCTGTCCTCTGGCTTCATATTTCAACACTGAAAAGCAGCACCACATCCATCACTTAGGTTTTGGTGTTGCTCAATTTGTAAGTGGGCACTGGACCAACACCAGTAGAAGGAGACGCTGACAGGAGGAGAGAGAGAGAGACACAGCAGATAGAGTGTGTATAGACATAGACAGGGACACGGACATGGACATAGACATGGACATGGACATAGACATGGACATGGACATGGACATGGACATGACTGCCAGGGAGTAACATGATTCAGGTCTTGCTGCTGGGCCTGTTGCATGCTCTGACCTGTCTGTCATTTGTGTATCAAACGCATACAGAGCACATATTATCTTTCTCACACCCCCATACACACTCAGTCCCTCCCTCCCCTCCCTGCAATCACAAGAAAAAAGACATATAGAGCAAATCAGTCAGAGACTGAGAGCCCAGAGCTCTCGCCGCTTATTAGTCATGCATATCAAGTTTAATCCACATTCAGAGCTCTGCCCACTTCTTTTCTCTTCCTCTTGCCATTTCGCTATTCGCTTTTAATGCCTGACAATACTAATTTATCGGAATTGAGTTTCATATGTGTGCTCCAAGGGTATGGTACTATATTGAAGGGTTGGACACATCCCATCCGGGTTAACCAACTGGCATTACGTTACAACAAAGAAAAAAAAAACCCTTTCAAGCTATGAAAATATGAACTGACTAATGATGATAGATCCAGCAGTATGTAATCATAATATTTACTGTAAAAAAAAGTATTATGTATAAAAAGTAACTTTTTAACGAAGTAAATAATAAAGGGGAAAATCCGCTTTATTGGGGAAAATCCCCTTTTTTGCATTCAAAACTCTCTGAATGCATAAAAAGGGTATCTATCGTTTGCGTAGTCTGCATTAAATTGCTCTACCAAGTTCCAATTAAGGTGCAATTAGTCCTCAAAATTGTACTTCAAATTCACAAACAATTTCATTGATAAGAGGTTAATGCTTGAACGTTGTTTCCATTCCCTTTAGCCTTCGCTCTTCGTGCCACTTACTGTGCTTTTATTTTTATACCCTGCCATTGGAAATGTGTCAACTAGGGGCATACAAGTTTGTCGAAATATTTGTAGCAAGAGAGAAGTCTGGAAGTTCCCATCTAGTATAAATAATTTGAGCTGCTCGCTATAAATATAGATAAAAGTAATGCACGTATTAAACGCAAATATATTTCAGCAATAGTTAAAATTTCAATTCTTTTTCTTCTTTCTCGACAAAGGGTTAAAAACTATATATGAATAGCATTTTAAAAGTTACATATTTCATATTTAAAGCTTAAACTTATTAATAGCTTTTTATTCTATGCTGAGAATTTCATTTCAATTAATGAATAAATGCGAAAATTCTAAAAGAAAGAAGTTGAGATTTAAGAACTCCTCTTTATAATGAAAAAATATAGCAGAGTGAGCTCAAGAGAGCACATAATCCGAATAGATATCCGAACGAATATTTCACAGTTCCCAGTTTAGTGGAAATGTTGGAGTTCAAGATACAATGAAAACTCTCTAAAGCGGACACTCACCGTCGACAAAATACAAGTACAGTTCAAGATACAATGAAAACTCTCTACAACGGACACTCACCGTCGACAAAAGATAAGTAAAGTTCAAGATACAATGAAAACTCTCTACAACGGACACTCACCGTCGACAAAAGATAAGTAAAGTTGTTCCAAAAAGTACATGAGCGTCGTAGAAAATGTGTTCGTTAAAGGCGGGTGTCCGCTAGGAGAGTTTTCACTGTACTGAACTGAGGGAAGATACAAAAGATATTCGAACAGAGTGCGACTGTAATCAGCGTATATTTCATGTCGTTGCGTTCGACTGCAGCCTTCCGACTCCAACTGTTTTATGCCATTTTGGGCACGGCTCAAAAGCCTAGTCCAACTGCTCTCTGGCAATTTTTGCTCAATTAAAAACAATAAAAATAAAAAAAGTATAAAAAAGATATGTGCAAAAGGCGAAACAGAGTTTGCAGCTGTTTTTTTTTTATCGGATTTCACGCAGTTTTTTTGTTCCTTTTGGCTCGCTTTTGGCTGTGGCTTTTCCGAGTTGTGCCATGTCTTTGAAGGCATTTTAAATTTGTGTGTGTGTGTGTGTGTTAGTTTTTTTTTGGGCAATTTTTCGCATTTATTGATTGGTTTTTTTGTGTGTTTTGTTGTGTTTTGTTCATGCAATGGTCCGAGTATTTTTTGGAGGCAGCGTGGTGGGAGAGGGGGCTGGAGACTTGATGGCTTGCAGTGCTCTGACTTCAGGTTTTTGGGTCCCTTTCGGCTGCCCTTGACTTTTGCCTGGCGCGCACTTTGCAAATACTTTTGGCAGCCTCGTCGCCAACAACTGGCACACACTGTAGTTGTTGTTGGTGTTGTTGTTGCTTCAGCTGAGTTGCTAGAGTTTGAAAATAGTTTTTGCACGTTTTGGCCGAGTGACTTCTCTTTGTGTGTTTGTCCGACTCTCTATGGCAATTTTTCGGCTTTGTTTCCGTTTTGTTGCCAGCCTTAAAAAGAAATCTTGCACTCCTCTTTGTCTTGTATTGTTGTTGATGGTTATTGTTGCTGTTGTTGCTGTTGCTGTTGCTGCTGTTGCCGCTGCCGTTGTCGTAAGTTGTTGGGGGCGAAAAAGTAGCCATTGTCTATTTTGGAAACTCTTACAAAAGTCTGGTAGCAAAATTTTGGTTGTTTATGTTTTCGCACACACAAAACAAAACGAAAAAAAAAGCCCAGGCAGGCAAAAATGTTCCGCCTGCAAACTACAGTTTGTTGCAAAAGTATGCGCCACACTCTCCCATAAATTTACAAGCAAAATGTGCAAACTACAAAAGTACAAGTAAAACAAAAACATTACTAACTGCGGTTTTATAATTTCAAACAAAAACTTTTTTATTATGAAATTTCAGCTTGAGTCTTGCCTTTTTTTTTTGCTGCATTTTATTCAGTGCTTCTAACTATATAATAACATTCAAATGTTATAGTTGTATATTTAAATAAAAACTTCAGATATAATATAATTTTCAAACTAAAAGAAACTTGAAATTTAAGTTGTATAATTTTATTTACATCGTGAAAAAATGATATAGAATATATGATGTTTTATATTATATCTAATTTTGAAATTTAGATTTATGTAATACAGTTTAACAAACATTACTAAACAAAAATAAAAGTTAAGATTATTAATTTATTTAGAATAGTAGTTTAGATATTTAGAATATAATTTTCAAACTAAAAGAAACTTGAAATTTAAGTTGTATAATTTTATTTACAGCGTGCAAAAATGATATAGAATATATGACGTTTTATATTATATCTAATTTCAAAATTCTTATAGATTTATATAAAAACATTTTAAATTTAATTTATATAAATTTATTAAATTCTATTATTTTGGGCAGTAAATAGAATTCCAAGAGACACTGTGCATATATATGTAGTATATCTATCGACAGCCCATAGAAATGTGTTTTATTCTAAAAGCGTTTTACTTGAACTGCTGACACATGAACGCATGAGTGTGTGTGTGTGTGTGTGTACAATTTATATTCTAAATGGAGTATAAAGAGTTGCCTCATACAGCACAACTCCTTCAAGTGTATTAAAAATTTAGTAAAACTAAAAGGCGCAGAAAGCTAAAACTTTTTACTCAACTTGCACGTTAGGATACACACACGTACACACACATACACGCATATACATAGATATGGCACGTGTGCTACCTCAATTAATCTGCAGCTTGCTTCGGAGTATTTTATACCTACACTAGCAGCACATTAGAGGACTCCACTTGGCAGCTTAAGCAGCCTTTTAAAGCAGCCATGGGCAGCCATAGCTTCCGCGAGCACTGCGTCTGTGTGAGTGTACACAAACGCTAGTCGAAAATCGTTTAGATTGCGTGAGAGAACAGCTCAATTATACCTACATACGAGTATACACTGGCCGCTCTCTTTGTGCCCCTGCCTGCTGTAAAGAGAACTGATCTCCCGCTCAGTGAGGTTTTTCGACTGCGAGCGCAACGAAAGCGCGAGCACACATACACACAGGTACGCGAAGTGAACTCTCTGTCTATCAGTGCACAGTTTGGAATATTTTCATTTTTCGAATATAAATGAATAACTCAAGAACGGAATGGGATATTTTGGTCTAGTTTTTTTTGCATTAGGCTTCTAAGATCAATAGGAAACTGTGTCCGAAAAATGGGCGTGACACCGCCCTTTGTAGGGTATGCAAATTCGGTGTTTTCCAAGTAATACGGACCACATTTACAAGTTTGGTGTTTATTCATTCTATTAATACTTTGTCAAAAAATGACTCAAATCGGTCTACTATACCGTATAGCTGTCATAGGAACAATTGGTTAGAATACAAGTTCTTATATGAAAGACTTTTTGGTTTTCTAAGATATCCGTACGAATCTACCCAGTTATGACGCTTCTTTGGAGAACGGGCTCTACACTCGTGTGTGTGTGTGTGTGTGTGTGTGCAGACAGTCGATTGTGTCCGACTGCAGCTGTTGGTAAACGCAACAAGACTAACTAATTCAATTCACAGTGTTTCAATAAATGTTGAAACAAATATGCTGTAACGACATTATTTGCTGTGAAAGTTATGTACAGAGAGAAACTGAGAGAGAGGCTGAAAAAAAAGATACTAGTTCAACTGTAGAAAAGTTCTCTTAATGTTTTTTAGTTTTTGGTCAACTACAGGCGAAAGCTTTGTCCTTGGTACCAGTTGCCACAACTCCTGCTCCTGCTCCTGGTCCAGCTGGAACTCTGGCGTATAATGAATAAAAATGACCGCAACGCCAAGTCCATTGCTTGTTTGCACTTTGTGGCAAGAACTTTTTGCATTTTGTGCCACATTATTTATGCTTTTTATTCTCGTCCCTTCTCTCACTGTGAATCCAGGGCAGTAAAAGTTAATTGCTTAATAGTAGTCGAGACATCGATAAATCAAAGGAATCTGCGCGTAAGCACAAACCCAAAAAAATTATAATAATAATATAATAACAATAATAATAAAAAGAAAGAGAATGCGAGAAGAAGCGATAAAGTAAATGCTATAGACGCGATATACTACATAGTGTTTGTGAGGTTGGAATCGGCATGGAGAGCTGTGGAGCTGTGAGATTTTCTGTGGCTGTGCGCCAAATGCAAACAGACTGATTGATGGCGCCAAGTGATTTATTTATGTTAATGCGTACAACAGCAGCAGCAGCAGCAGCAACAACAGTATTGCTGAGAGCTAAATCCAAGTAGCTTGACTCTCTGCCAGCCCTTACCCCCTTGCGACCTTGCTGTACATCGTTTTCACCTGCGACATTGGCTCTACGTGATTTGAGGTATTTGTTGCTGCTGCTGCGGCCACGGCGACGATTAATCAACTTGGTGCGTGCTTAGGGGGGGCAAGGCATAACGGGGGGATTGCTCGATAACACACATTCAACGACTCGAGGGCGACACACACTCTCCATTCCCCACTCCATCCTCACGCCTCCTTCTTTCGTTTATTTATTTATGTTGCAACTACACGAACAACAGCAACAACAACAGCAACAACAAAAACTTGTCTAAATACTTGAATTATTTGCCATAGCTCCAAGTGTAAGTTCAATGATATCTCAGCATTTCATCAACGAAAACTTTCCTCGCACAGGCGACAAAAAACAACAACGAAGAAGCAGCAGAAACAACGCATCGAATGAATTTTAATGCGCACCCTGGGAACATTCAATAATTAATCAGACAAAGTGTACAAATTGTAGACTGAGAACTTGTTTCATATTCTTACTTACTTACTTACTTACTTATGGCCTTTACTTTCCGTTATCCCCGCCTACCTTATTCCGTTTTACTTGTTCCTTCCGTAAGGCCGAAATTACTTTCTTTATTTTCATTAATAAAATTGCTGTATCAATTAAATGTCAATGAAATTGAAGGCTCTGATTAATGAAAAGCATACCAAGAATTTTCCCTTTTCAAGGAAATAAAAACAACACAATCACCTGCGGGAAGTTTCGCTGCAGTCGGATGCAACTGACCATATAAAACATTGCTTTCTTCTGCCTTTGTCAACTGAGGCAAAAACCAATTAATGGTATTCTGCATAAGATGTTTTTTTAAATATACAAATTAATGTTTCAAAATCACAAAACACAATATTTATTTACTTATGTATATTAAGAATATTCTAAAATATACAAATTAATGTTTCAAAATCACAAAACATAATCAGGCCTGTTCCCATTTTCGAATTCGTTCAATCGATTTACGTTTTGAAAAAAATGGGCTTTCTAAATTCGATGTATCGTTTTCAAGAAATGAAAATGTTGATTGTACTTTCACACGAAGCTAATCTATTTCGAAATGGACCAAATATAAAGCTAATCGAAAACGATAAATTGAAATTTGGAACCCAAATTTGTTATAAAAGTAAATTGATTGAACGAATTCGTAAATGGGAACATATGTATATTAAGAATATTCCATACTTATTTTTCAAATTCTTTAAAATATTCTAACCTCAATAACAATATATTTGAATAAGGGGCTGTTATTTTCAATTTAGGCTAAATTAAGTCTGAAATTCTCAGTTTCAAGTACAAATCACGCTAGATTTAGTTATCAAAAGTGCATTACATAATTAGGCCTCGTGATATAATGAATTTTTAAGCTTCTTTTAACAACAGTTTAATATTAATTGTGTGAAAGTGAACTCTAAGTTAAATAAGCTAATTCTAATTGTCATCATATGGTATTCTTTAATATGTATTTTAGCATTTTCAACGCATTTGTCGCCTGTGTCCTGAATACATATTGAATTTTCCGCCGTTCTTTGTGCGTATCACAGGCGCCACTTTGGCTACTGAGCAAATTGTAGCGTGAACAGCAGCAGCAGCAGTAACAACAACAATAACAAACTTCAATAAGAATTTTATTGTGGAATACTATGCGCAGCACGTGGATAGTTACTGCGAATATTTAAAAAGTCTCTATAAAATATGTCATAAAAAGTATAATAAATTAGTGGAATTAAAATAAAAATATAATTTGAAATGCATTTGACTTGTCATGATTTACGCTCAATGCGGATGCCATGTATCTGTCACTATGCAAGTGAAGCGGAGTGTTGCTGCTGCTGTTACTGCTGCTGTTATTGTTGTCTTAGTTTTTGTCCCGCAGTTTATGCCGCAATACTTTTTTGTGCCCTCTCGACGCCACTGCTTTTGCTTTGCTTTGGCCCATTCGCACTGTCATTGCCTTTGGCTTTGCCTTTTGCGTGACCTTTTGCGTCGCGACGCGCGAACGATGACGTCGCCGTCGCCGTCGCTGTCGCTGTTGCCGTCGCTGTTGCCGTCGCTGTTGCCGTCGCTGTTGCCGTCGCTGTTGCTGTTGCTGGCACCAGTGCTGCCAGATTTTGAGAGATAAAATAAGCTAGATTGAAGAAAAAAATAAGCTAGAATAAGCTAAAAATTAAAAAAAAGAAGCTAAAAATAAGCTAACCATGAAAAACATTAAAATAGTTGATTTTTTACTTTTATTTATACGATATTGATATGATATTTATATAACTATTATAGTAAAGAAATAATTTCATCAACTTCATCATTAGATTCCATATATTTGGGGGATGATTGAACTAAAGCGAGGTATTTCGTTGGGAGTTGGTAGTCATGGCAACATTTCCAATGACGTCGCAGTCCATATCTATAACATTAAAAAAAAAAATACTTAGTATATTTTAAATAATTTAAAATTTCAAAAACAAACCTTATTCTTAATATTGCGTTCAAGCTTTTTAAACACATTTTGTTGCGCAACTTTGTTTTTACGATGTTCATTTGGCTGAATACCCTCTCAACCGCAGCATTCGACCATGGCAGTGAAAGTATATGCAAAGCAAATAACGCCAGTTGCTCGAAAGCTTTGTTTTGGCCAGCATCCTTGTACATCAAAACAGTGTGACCGAAACTTGCTAACGATTATTATTAAAATACCAACAACAAATATGACTTTTGTCCAAATTATCGATAAAAATTACCAAAAATTATAATACAATCGGAAAACAAAACATGTTTTGTTATAAATTTTTTTTAAGCCGAAATTAGCTAAATGAAATTTGAAATAAGCCAGATTTTAAGCTATATGCATTTCAAGTATTTTTCAAGCTATTTCATTTTAAAATATGCTAAATCTAGCTTGAAATAAGCTAAAATGGCAACAATGGCTGGCACTGCTACTCCTGCTGTTACTGCTGTTGCTGACGTCCCGCAGCAATAAAATTGATGTCACGTTTTTATGACGCCGTTGATGAGTCGTTATCTTTGATTTCGGCACGCAGCCGAGGCGCAGCCAGCGCCAGGCTGACATCCGGACAAGCAGACGAGCCAGCCGTCAACTTGTTTGTTTTGTGCCTCCTGGTCAATTCCGCTTCAGGTGCTGTTGCCGCTTTTGCGGTCGTTACTCGTTTTATATTTCTGCACTCATTTCTCTCTCTTGGTTTTTACATTTTTGTTTTTTAATTTACGCCCAGTTCAATTTGCGCTTTTTGTTTTATCTCAAGCTCATAATTTATTGTTTCTGTTTTTTTTTTCGCTGCTTTTGTAAATTGAAAAGGGAAGCGAACCAAGCGGAGCACATGCGGCATTTGCCGTTATTGTTTTCGCTGCTGTTGTAAGGTGCACACGAGCAATAGCCGCTACATCGTTCCGGATTAGCTTTTGTTTATCGAAGCTTAAGGCTTTTTTTAGCTGCTGCTCATGCTTTGTTTACGAGCACTGCAGACAACTATAAAACACAGCTGTGCTGGTCTCACCACAGTAAAAGCTGGCGGAGATTCTCGCCCAGGCAGCTTCCCGAGTGCTCTGCGGTTCGGAAAAAGATAAAAATATGCATGCAAGGGGATTTATTTGCATTGATGTTGTAAGTGCTACAAATTTTTATGTCTTTCGATTGGTAATCCAGTTGGGATTAGGAAATAATCTCTTGTAAGACCTCTCAAACTTGCAGGAATGCATAAAACATTACCCAAAGTCGTCAATGAAAATCAATCATAGCAGCAGCTAGCCAAATTGATATACGTACATATATTCATCATCACAAATTCATACAGTGCTCCATTAATTTACCGTTTCTATAAACAAACCTTTAGTACCAATGACACTTTAGTAATTAATTAAAACGTCATTGGCCATAAAACAGCAGAGTTTAGTATTTAACCGCATATGTTTAATATTACAGTCTAATTTTGGTTTAAGTCAACCGCGCACTTTACCAAATGCAGTCCTGTACTTCTATCACACGGTTGCACAAATTTACATTAATACTTTCGCAGCCAACTTCATGTTATGTTAATTAACAGAATGCGCCACTGTAGAAAATTTAATTGCTAATATATATTCAAAAATATGTCATTTTAAATATTACTGTTTTACTTTTATCGATATACCATATGTATTGGTGCTTTTTTTCGTACGTTTGGTCCCTTTTGCGTCCATTTTTGTTTTGCTATTTAATTTTCAAGTGGCAACAGTGCCACTTTGAGTTAACAGCGCCACTGCAGCTCTGCATGTTAAATGAAAATATATCGATAGCGATAGTTTGTTATCGCCAAGCGCATCCTCTTCAGCTGTGTGTGCGTGCGTCTGTGTGTGTGTGTGTGCGTGCGTGTGTGCATGTGCGTGTGTAAGCGCCTCCGTGCAATCTATTAAGTGTTGAATATCAAATATCAATTGAATATAGAGAAGAAATTAAACGCGCGTCCGACCGCTGGCCAAATAGTTGTTGTTATTAGCGCAAGTGAACGTGAGTTCACACAAACGAGTGCGAGTGCGAGTCGAGTCGAGTCGAATCGAATTGAGTTGAGTTCCCGTGGCTGTTGCTATTGCTATAGTCTGTGACGTTGTTGTTGTTGTTGCTGTTGCTGTTCCCGTGGCTGTTGTTTTTTTTTTGTGCTATTACCGTTTGCCGTTGTTGTTGCTGTTGCTGTTGTTGCTGTGTATCTGTTGACGGCAACGCGCAACGGCCAACTGATGAATTTCAATTGTTTTCATTAAACGCAACAAAAATTTATGCGCGCGCCGCACGCCCCAAAACGACGCCCCATCACCCGATCCGCCCCAAGCAACAGCGACACCAGCAGCTGCCTGGACAGACGCCCTTGTGCACACGCCCAAGATTCAAGTGACTAAGTAACCAAATGGCCTCCAATACTTTTGGCATTGGCACTGCTGCAGCGATGACCTCGACCTCGGCGTCAGTTGGTGGCGCTGGTAGTGGTGGTGCTGCTGCTGCCGCCGCCGCCGCCGCCGCCGTTTCAGCTGCAGCCGCTGCCGATGGCGATTTGTGGCGCGAGTGTGTGGCATGGCTGGTGCGTTGCAAAGTCATAGCACAGGATCACAAGGCTGCACTGCCCGATGCCGAGATACGCATACTGGCCATGACACTGCGGGACGGTGTGCTGCTCTGCAATCTGGTCATCCATCTGGATGCGAGCAGCATGGACCCACGTGAATTCAATCGCAAGCCACAAATGGCACAGGTAAGTGCCAGTCGAAGTAATCTTCACGTGAATCTCTCTAAAATCAGTCCCCATCCTTTGCAGTTTCTGTGCAGCAAGAACATCAAACTGTTTCTGGATGTGTGCCACAATCACTTCAATATACGGGATGCGGATCTGTTTGAGCCCACCATGCTGTACGACCTGAGCAATTTCCATCGTGTGCTCATCACGCTGTCCAAGCTCTCACAGTGCCGCAAGGTGCAGCAGATGCATCCAGAGTTGCTGTAAGTCAAATGAAATACAATTTCCAGCTGAAACCTAATCTCTCTGCTTTCCTTGCAGTGGCTTCAATCTCCAGCTGTCGCCCAGCGAACGCTCCCACTCGGATGAGGCCATCTACAGGGATTTGCATTCCACGTAAGTTGCATTAGTGTCGTGTGCTGGCCAACAGATTGACCCAAACGTGTACTGAACCTGAACACCCTGTGTTATCTTTAGTGCGTGTGTGTTCCCAATTCCCCCTCTCCTCCGTTCTCCCCCTTCTCACACCACCCCACAGCAGCTGCCATGTGCATTTCCTGTGCAAGAATCTGAGCTCGGGGCGTAGCCTCAGTGCCATTATTGCCCCTCACGTAGCTGGCTGTGTCCCGAGACCCGCTTAAGCCCCTGTCTGGCTGCTTATCAGCAACAAGCGGGAACAATAACAAAACGAGAGGAAACCAACAAGAAAATCACGAATACTATATCCATGCCCAAGCTTTATCTAACGCTCTTTCTCTCTCTCTCTCTCTCTCTCTCTCTCTCTCTCTCTCTCTCTCTCTCTCACTCTCTCCACTATGTCTCCTCTCTCTCTCTCACTCATACTCTTTTCACCCATTTTTCTCTTTCACAACTCTATTGTGCTTCTCCCGCTCTGTTTGTACACTCTGCCCCAAAAATTCGTACTGTAATATCATCGTTACTCCCACCCCTTGCCCCTGCCTGCCTGACTGCCTGCCCGCCCCTTTCCCCATCCCGCACCCGCTCCCAACGCCATCAGCAACAATGATATGCTGAGGAATACGGGGAGCATGGATGCCACCGGCTCATCGTCATCGGAATACTATGAGCGCACCTCGCACAGTGGCTCGCTGTCCGTGGAGGATGAGAACAGTGATATAACCATTGAGAACGGCACCGAGGATATCGATGATTATATTGAGGACTCGCTATCGAATATGTGTGATACGGCGATTGACAATGATGCCGTCATCGTCGACGTCAATCAATCCGTCCAGGGCCAGTTGCGTGCTCTCTCCTTTGATCTGACACTCGATCCGGCCACCAGTAGTAGCAGCAATGCCATGGACTGTGTGACGCCAACGCCACAATTGGAGGCGCATTCACCCAAAGCAAGCACCTCAGCAGCTGCCGGAGTAACACCAACAGCCACCACACCCACAGCTCCGGCCGAGCATCATCATAAACATCACCATGCGTCCAGCAGCTCATCCACATCCTCGATCTTTGTGAGCGAGAGTCAGCGTCTACAGCGTGCCGCTGCGGCTGTCTACAACTATCGCTCCACGATGCAGATGTCGACGGAGCACGAGTATGCCTACATCAATGACATCTACAGCGAGGATGATGAGAAGGTCTATGAGGACCTGTGCTACGTCACCTTCCAGTCCAAGGCCAAACCAGAGGTGTGCTGTCCACATAATCTCTCTCTCTCTCTCTCTCCACACCCATACACCCAACACTTGTACACACACACACACACACACACACACACACACATGTGCCTACCATATAAATACTGTGGCTCTATGTCGTACCTGCATATCATATCGTATCTATGCTGGCTATCTGCTATCATTACTATCGCTAGCTAATACTTTTGTAGACTGTACTTGTCCGACTATCGCTATACCCTCCACATGACTCGCTGAACTATCGCTGTCGATAGTCATGGCTACTATATTACTATCGCTAACTAATACTGTTATTCTACTTGTCCGACTATCGCTATACCCTCGAAATGAGTTGCTGAACTATCGTTGCTACTGTCGATAGTAATAGCGATAGTTCCCCAACCGTACACATTCGTAGACATCGCTGTCGCTGTCGATAGTCGTGGCTATATTACTATCGCTAACTAATACTGTAATACTACTTGTCCGACTATCGCTACACCCTCCAAATGAGTTGCCAAACTATCGTTGCTACTATCGTTACAACTGCCGGCGATAGTAATAGCGATAGTCGTACACATTCGTATTGAAATCCACCTGCACCCCACCCACCTACACTACATACTGCCTTCTCTACTCGCTTGTCGGTTTATGTGTCATTCTGCCATTTATTTTCAAATTGCTTTTTGTATTTACGTTACGTTTTGTGTACTCTTCCGTTATCGCCCCCTTTTTGGCTGGCCCCGCCCACCGCCCCCTTCCGCAGCGAAAGCCAAAGCCAAACACGCCATAGAAATGCAATTCCTTTGCTCGAAAATGGTAAACGCACATATATGGAAAATATGAGTGGGGAATACTTAGCAAAGTTCCATCCAATCGATACTCTTGTGTGGTATTTCCCGATAGTATGCTCAACACTCTGCTACTGAATCACGCCCAGACACGATGCGCACAGATAGCACCAGAAAAAAAACCAAACAAACAAATTTAATATCGATCCATTTTGGGGACTTTTTGTTTTGAGATAAGAACTGATTTGGAATCAGCCTTATTTTGTTTACATACATAGTACTAGCCGGCATTGGCCGGGGCTTGATTGTACATCAGTCCATCGCTATGAATGCTTCAGGTCTCACGTTCGTCGAGCTCTCATTTCCACATGAGTCAATCATATGAGTCAATCGATTTGACAAATAGACTTATGAATGTATCTACTATTAAGCTAAAGTCAGGGCTAAACTTCTACCTAGTTTTTTAGCTCAGAGATCCTAACTTTCCGAGGTATCTAAGTCTCACTACACATTAGGAAAGTAGCTTTAATGTATCTGAACAATTTATCAATAAAATACATCAGAAAAGTTATAATAGGACTCAGTTTCTCATCGTATATGGATGATTGCAGATACTATAATAGACGACAAGGCTGATCAGACCATAGATTAATAATCCACGCCCGATTGTTAAACATCCTTAATGGAACCATAAGGTATTCCCAACCTACACAGTGAACTCGACAGCATTACTGCAGTAACAACTTTAGTTTATTTTGTATAATAATAATATTAGGGACCACTCCTAATGCATAGTCTAGTTTACAGTCCGTTCGACTGTAGTGTATGTATTGTGAGTGTATAAATATTTGCTGTAACAAGAAGCGAGTATCTACAATAATAGAGCTTAGCGATTTAAAGTCTTTTTCATTAGAAATACAGTTGTCAATAGGATAATAGATAGAAGTAGAATCAACAGCCAGGAGCATGATGTGCTTCAGCATCTACAGTTTTCCATTCGCATTGTCGCTGTTGCTGGTGTTCATTGATGGCTGGCGCTGATCATGGCTATCGTCAGTGTTGTCAATATCCGTGTCGCTATCGTCATCGTCACAGCTGCTGCCGCAGTTGTAGTCAAGCGTGTTGTAGATATTCATAAGCAGGGGCGTCACATTCATATCGGGCACCAGATGCTCCAACAATTGCCCTGCCACTATGCAGAGTCCTCCCAGCCGTAGCTCCATGCGATGCTCGTATCGGCGGCGGTGTCTATAATACTTATCCCGCTCACTCAACGGCGATGCCTTGCGTTTCGGCCTGCTCGGCCTGGGCATTGACTTGGGTAGCTCCCCGGCTGCGGGCAATGCGTCAGCACCGGGCTCAGTGTGTGGCTGAGGTGTAACTGGGGCATTGTTATGAACTGGGGCTGGTGCTGGTTGTGTAGATTCCGAGTCAGAATGATCGGCTATGCGCACGGCCACTGGATCGGATGCTTCTGAACTTTCCTGTGAATCCCAATCGGTGAATGTGTCGGACAGCGAGTATTCGCCAGCCTCTTCCTTAAAAACAAGAATTGCCTCATCTGGCTGGAGCAAGGCCGCCTGCTCGCCCGAAGGCGACGATGTCGACTCCTCCTCTGTTTTGATTTCCATGGCCCCATCGGTGGTTGCTTTGGCATTCTTTGGGTCATCGAACTTGCGTTTCTTGGGGGCGAAGTGCTCATCAAAATTGTGATCATTGAGCACACCCCGCATGGCCACATCATGGTTGATTGTCGCCGTCGACTGGTCGACGTTGGGCTCCTTGAGCGCATACGAGTGCAGGTCGGTGGTTCTTTGGGTCATGAAGGCATGTATCTCGCCAAAGAACTCCCATTCCTCGTTGAGGGCCTCAATGCATTGCTTATTAATCTGGGTGCCGCGCATATTCGATTTTTGGATGCGATACCGCTGCACCATATACAGCCACTGTTTGCGCAGTGCTCGTTCGCTGTAGTCACCAATCTTATTCATATCTTTGAATTTCCTACAAGAATGTGATGGCAATTAGTATATAAGCAGAGTGACTCGTAAAAAGGGGCAGCTATGCTTACTTCCATGGCTCGGCTTGCTTGGAGGCATATTTTGAAAACAACTCATCGGCTTCGATGCGTTTGGTGACAAGCAGGCGCTTCTCCTCCGCTGACCCTGAAATTTAACATGGGACACGCTTAGTGTGCCTGTGACTGCCGTCGAAATCCACGCAATTCTTACACTTACACTTCCTGGAGCCACTTTTTGCATACGAGTGGTGCTCCATTGCGCAGTTGGGATGTTCACGCACGTGCACAATAAAATTGTTGAACAAAAAATGTGGAATTTGGATGCTTGGCCACGGCTGCCGCACTTGGCGCTTTTGTGCCAAAATTGGTGCTTTTTATGTGGCGATGCACTTTACGTGCTTATAGATATTCATCGCATACAGTTAACATGCCTATGTTAACGCGCTGTAGAGTTGCCACAGCGTGTCACTGCCTGCCTGCTGTCTGGCAAGCCTGCGCGCGCCAAACTTTGTATTTGAATTTGAAACTTATTGGTACTTATATTTTGCTTTGAATACATTTATGCATACATTTGCTTTTATATTATGATTTATTTGTTTTGTTTATATGTGTTCTTTTTCCTTTTCTTTACATGTGAATTTTCATTTAGTACCACCGACAATATTGCATGCAATGGAACCGCTTATGATCACACCAACACTAAAGAAGAGGAGGTCTATCAAGATTTGTGCGCCCTGCACAGAACGAGTAGAGGCCAGGTAGTAGTGTTCTAATATTGCATCTAGTTAATTAGCCTGCGCAATAGAGCAAGACATGTATACAATGTTTAGCTCTGCTTAAGTAGTTGCATGACTCCGCACTAGATTTCTGACCATACACAGGTCGACTAATCGCAGCCCATCTCTCCCGTAGACAACATCGGCGACCAGTTTTGAGCAGCGCGACTATGTCATACGCGAGCTCATCGATACGGAATCCAATTATCTGGACGTGCTGAATGCACTAAAGGCCAAGTTCATGTTACCCCTGGAGCGACATCTCAATCAGGATGAATTGCGGCTCATCTTTCCACGTATACGGGTAAGAGAGTGCAGCTATTGATTATATGTATATCGAGTACTAATGTCTCTCATTTTAGGAGTTGGCTGATATACACACCAAATTTCTGGAGAAGCTACGTGAATCGTTGACACCGAATGCAAAGCAGAAAATGGGTCAGGTATTCCTGGAGTTTCGAGAGCCATTCCTTATCTACGGCGAGTACTGTTCCTGCCTGCTGAATGCCATTGATTACCTGGCCGATGTCTGCAAGAAGAATCAGATAATCGATCAGCTCGTGCAGAAGTGTGAGCGTGAATACAATGTGGGTAAACTGCAGCTGAGAGATATATTATCGGTGCCGATGCAGCGCATACTCAAGTATCATCTGCTGCTGGATAAGCTGGTGAAGGAGACGTCGCCATTGCATGAGGACTATCGCTCGCTGGAACGTGCCAAGGATGCCATGATCGATGTCTCCCAGTACATCAATGAGGTTAAACGCGATTCAGATCATCTCGTCATCATACAAAAGGTCAAGGATAGCATATTCGATTTGAATTTACCGCAAAACGGTAACGACCTACTCCAGTACGGCCGCCTGCTCCTCGACGGAGATTTGCACATCAAGGCGCACGAGGATCAGAAAACCAAGCTGCGTTACGCCTTTGTTTTTGATAAGATCCTCATACTGGTCAAGCTGTTGCACATCAAAACTGGCGACATGCAATACACATATCGCGACTCCCACAACCTCGCCGACTATCGAGTGGAGCAGAGTCATTCGCGGCGCACTCTCGGCCGGGATACGCGATTCAAATACCAATTACTCCTGGCACGTAAATCGGCAAAAACGGCATTCACGCTCTATCTGAAATCGGACCACGAGCGCGACAAATGGCGCAAGGCGCTTACCGAAGCCATGTGAGTACTGGAATGGGCTTAATATTGAGCAATCAGTGAAATCGATTTATCTCTTTTGCAGGGAGAGTCTGGATCCACCTGGCTGTCGGAATACGGATCACAAAATGGAGATATATACCTTCGAGGCGCCCACCACGTGTCGGCATTGTTCCAAATTCCTAAAAGGTCGCATACATCAGGGCTATCGCTGCAAGGTGTGCCAGATAAGTGTGCATCGTGGCTGCATCTCATCCACCGGACGCTGCAAACAGAATCCAGTCAGCATACCGCCGCCCGTCTGCGATCGACAATTGTCCGAGTTCAATTGGTTTGTGGGCAATATGGACCGTGAGACGGCTGCAAATCGTCTAGAGAATCGACGCATTGGCACGTATCTGTTACGTGTGCGTCCACAAGGTGCCAGCTCTCCCCACGAGACCATGTATGCGCTCAGCTTAAAGTGAGTGTATAAACAACAGAATAACAATCCATGACATTAACACACACGCTCTCCATCCAACCCTTAGAACCGATGATCATGTTATCAAGCATATGAAAATCAATCAGGAAAACGATGGCGAATCGATGCTCTACTGCTTGTCCTCCCGCCGACATTTCAAGACCATCGTTGAGCTGGTCTCCTACTACGAACGCAACGATCTGGGTGAAAATTTCGCAGGGTAAGAGATGTGAAATGTCACTGTCTTTAGCCAATATACCTAATGCCCTTTCCAACTGTGTCCATCAGGTTGAATCAGTCGCTGCAATGGCCCTTCCGTGAAGTGATTGCCACTGCGCTGTACGACTATGACCCGAAGGCTGGCAGCAATCAGCTGCAGCTGCGCACCGACTGTCAGGTTATTGTGATTGGCAAGGATGGCGACAGCAAGGGCTGGTGGCGTGGCAAAATCAACGATACGGTGAGTCAAACACAACGATCACAACGAGTGGATTAATACTAATCATGCTTGACGATAGGTGGGCTATTTCCCCAAGGAATACGTGCAGGAGCATCCGGCGACAAGCGATGAGCTTTGATATTACAACTATGAGGTTTACTTTGCACCCAAGGCGACCACGCCTACTGCGGCCATTACCGATTTACCTGTAGCTGTGCAAGATTCAACAAAGCTGACGAATGTGGATGTGGATGGGGAGGAGCAGGAGGATCAGGAGGAGGAACTAATGCACAATCATCACATCAGCAATAACAACACCAACAGCAACAACAGCAGCAACAACAACAACAACTGCAGTTAGAGCAGCAGAAGTTGTTGCACTTAGTTCAAATATACAAAACGCAACAAGCAACAATTATTTTATTAATGTTTTTTTTTATTACTATTATTATTATTACTCGTTTGTTTAAAACATATGTACATGTATGTATATACATATGTGTGTCTTTAGATTGATTGTTCCCCACTATGTTTGTGCCAACAGAATTTTCTCCGACTTTTAACTGATTGTAAAACTCTACATTAATATGTATATACATATATGCATATATGCATACCGTACATAGCTCTTAAGTCTATATGTTTATGTCGTGAATATACAGTTCTTTTTGCCCCACACACACATTGTTGCAACGAAACAAATGAGAATGTAAGATGGAGAAACATTAACGAATGCGCTGTGCGGCATTTCATACGAGAAGCTTTAAACTTTATATACTTACAACCTATATATACACATATATATACACTATATACTAACTATATGTAACGAGATGTACATACATACGTGTGTGTGTGTGCGGAATGCAGAGCGTGTCATGTATGTATGTCATCCACCAGTAAACCCAAATGTTAACAGCACGAAAAGCTTTAAAGAAAACGAAAACTAAACAACAACCGAAATTGAAACATGTTCTACCTATATGCCTAATATTTATACTATATAACCGACCTATACCCAAATGACTTAGTCTCTTCACACATACATACATGCATACTTAATATACATTCATATAGCATTTGTATTGAATCGAATCTAGGCGTCTTTACCTCAATTGCCAATCACTCCCAATCACTCCTCACAGACACTTGGTCTTTCTTCTTAGTCTGTCTTCTGCACTCGGAGCAATAGTAGTAATAATAATAACATTAATATTAATATTAATTGCTAACATTTAGCCACAATGAGTTCAAGTTGGTTTCAATCCACCCTAGGCATAGGAGTTCCACCTTATATGTACGAGTATTTCTATCTGTTGTGCGTGTATCTGTGTATGGTTTCATATATAATATATAATAACAATATGTATAGTATATCGTGCTGATCTTGTACTTCCTTGAAACGTTTTAGCTTTAAAGCAAACCAATTCCAAAATATGCATTTACATTCATCCTCCACACTCCACTCCACTCCCCCTCTGCCTCTTTACTCTCTAATTGTGTTAACACTCTCTTCGGCAGCTAAATAAACACAAATTAGTTGTAATTAAAACTTAAACGAAACGAAAATTTAATGCCACAAAATGTGTATCTGGCCCACTGTTACGGGCTGCTTAAGTAATTATCCAATTAATATTTAATTGAAACTTTGAAAATTTGTCGCTTCCAGTTCTATGCCAATGTAACAAAAACAAAAAAAAAAAAACGAGAAACAAAAATAATGATTGCAAAATGTTATTGATTTTTTGTGTAACAAAAGAAACAAACACACGCACATATACATATATGTATACTATATATACAAAAGCACACACAAGCGCGCTAATAAAGGACTTTGTATGTTTTGTTGTTCAATTGAAGTTGATGTGAGTGTTCTTAATGCATTTCGAATTGAATCTGGGAAAATGCTTTTAATTCAAGCTGGAGTTGCGCCCGGTTCGTGCATTGGCTAAGCAGAGTGGCACACCACAAAGTCGAAACGGTTAAAGCGACTCGAAGCGGTTCGCTGGGGTTTGAACCTAAGTAAACAGTAAAGTAAATAATAAAATACAGCAAAAATAAATACAACATTTAAATTGCACTTATTTCCAATTGTTGTTGAGAAATAATGCTATAATAATACTAGCTTATTGCCTGAATAGCAGAGAAATACGTACATAAGTAAGCTTACTTAAAAAAGGATGTTTAACAGCCAATAGGAAGTTAGGCTTAGGCTAAGCGTTGCCAGATAGCTCTGATTTTTTGAAGTGGTGTAATGACTGAATATGAATTTTAAGTTGCGATATTCAGGCCGCAAAGTAAGAAACTCTTTAATAAATTCCATGCAGACTAGGCCCGTTTTATGGTCTATGATTAAAATAAGGTGATTATAAAGCAATAAGCGAAGTACATATGTGATATAGATTTGGTTTAGCTCGTTATCATATGCACACAGACAACAAACTGTAGCTCGTTATCATATGCACAAAAAAAAAACACCACTTCTGACATATTTGTGGCAAGCGGGCTTGTGGTTGTTGGCCCACCTGTTGTTTGAGCCCAACGAACGTGCTTAAATGAAAATTCAACTGCGAAGAGAGCGGAGCGTAGAGCGGAGAGCAACAACACGAGCACTGAGCACTGAGCGTAGAGCGATGAGCGTTGCAAAAACCGTTTAGAAAGTTCGTATGTGACTGTGGGGAGAGAGAGAGAGGATTGGTTACTGTCTACTTACTGGCTAGGCAGTGGGTATAGTACGTGCTGAGCCAGTGGATGTTTAGTAAGCGGCGGAGAGTCAGCAAGTGCGGTTCGGCCCAAACAAAAGATAAAAGCCAGAAAGAGCGCGCTTCACTAATTGCTTTAAATGCAATTATTTTCGTTTTGTTTTTAATGTGATTTTGTTTCTGTTTGTTGTTGCTGTCGTTCGTCTGCTGAGTTTTTTATTGCCTGTTTTTTTTTTTTTTTGTTTCTTCTTAACTGTTGTGCGAGATAAAGTGTGAGTGGTAAATAATACTACATAAATAAATTTTAACATTTATTTTTCACAACTCTGAAATTGCAACTGTCTAAGCGTGAGTGTGTGTGTGTGTGTGTGTGTTATTGTTTGTCTGCAAGTGCATAAAAGACATACATACATAATTACAGCTAGTACAGACAACAAACTGTTTCGGCTGACTGCTTGCAAAAATAGTTAAAAAAAAAGTCAAAAAAATAAAAAACAAAAAATAAATTTGTATTTGGCGCTCATTTTCATGCGTTACGCTTAGCTGCAAACAGCGAGTGTATTAGTGTGTGTGTGTGTGTGAGTGTGTGTGTGTGCAGCTTGCAAAATGCTTAGATAAAAGCCAAAAGCCGCTCGAGGAAAAATCGAAAACTGCTAATAGAGAAAAGCAACGAGAAATTGCAAATTCAAATTGAAATTGAAAGTAAACTATAGACACATACACTCAGCTAGTGTGTGTGTGTGTGTGTATGTGTAGCAACTGCTAACTGTTGTCCATCATTTACCGTTAGGCCGCGCTGCCAGCCAGAGGAGGGCAGCGTCCCAGCATCCATATGTCCACGCGAAATATGTCACAATTCCGAGATAATTCATGGGTGAGTCAAGCACTAGTCGTACCGACACACACTAACTAAACTAAACAAACTCTAGACTAGTAGCTGCTACTACATATACTAACCAACCACTAGAGTGACTAACGACGCGACTATGCTCCAGTTGAGACTCTCCGCTGCCACAATTAACCCATGCAACACTTTGCCCCCCTTTTTTTCCAGCTATTGGCATTTGCACAACTCATAGCCCCCCTCCCCCCACCCTGTACCATAACTAGTTTGTCCCTATGGCTGCAAAGATGTGCAACTTAATTAGTGCAGATCGTTAATTAACCTGTCTTGGCATCTGTGGCCCGCTTGGCCAATTGGCCCCCACGCATCTGCATCTGACCCGCTTTGCTGTGATAGATACACACACCATAAGACTATGTGTGTGTGTGTGTGTGCACCAATACAATCAATATGATTTATGTTCGATTTTCGTTTTCATTGTTTATCTTCGCTACTCTATCTGTGGCTCTCTTTTTGCTTTGTTTATCTATCGATTCGCATTCGCATTGGAAATTTGATTCTAACGGCTGCCAGCTGCACAGTGGTGCGAAATGCTTCAGCATTGTGCCCAATTTACATACTAGTAGTTGGTCAACCAAATGCAAATTGTTGCCACATTTCCATAATTAAAGCCACTTCAACTTGAGGTCACTGCATAATTAATTACTAGAGATTCGTTTTGCCTCACTTAAATGCTTATAAAAGCCGTAAAACAAATTTTGTAACAGTGTTTAAAGCAAATTTATGTCAATTCAATAAATAAATAAATAAATAAGTGAGGTTAGGTTGTCCGAATGTTCATTAAAAGAATATATACAATTATATTATATTTTCTAGTATTTTTTTAAATAAAATTCACTTAATTTGCAATAAAATAAATAACTAAATCTGACCTAAATGTGACCTAAACATCTTTCAAATTATTGCATTCAAAATTGTACTTTTGTTAGAACTTTCTTTATTTTTTTTAGTATTTTTACATTATTTTTGCCGTAAAAACATATTTTGTAACAGTGTTTAAACCAAATTGATGTCAATTCAATATGTCAATTTGAATGTAGAAATTTTTCACACGATTTTTGTTTAATTGGGACTCTCATTTATTGTGAGAATATTAGCCACTAAATTATTATTTGTAATGAAGAGTACATAAACATGAGCAACATGAAAATATAAATATTATATAGGTGAGGTTAGGTTGTCTGATTGTTCATTAAATGAAAATATAAAATTATTTTATACTTTCTAATATATTTCCTCAAAAAAAAAGCACTTAATTTGCAATAAAAAACAATCTTAAAAGACCCTTTTGTACTTTTCTGAAGTACAGGGTTTAAAAATTAGTGAATCTGACCTAAATATGACCTACATACATACAAAATTGTAGTTTTATTAGAATTTTCTTTATTTTTTTGTAGTATTTTTTACATTATTTAAATATAAAATTATATTTAAAATATTTATTTACTAAAAATTAATTCAATTCAAGTTTAACAAACACTTTGTCAAAAAGTATTATTTGTTGCCTAGTGTAATTAGTTTAAAGCACTGGAAATATAGAATACTATCTTGGCAAATGCATCAAACTGAACGAGTTATTGTGTTTTTGATTGCTTTTCGTTTCGGGTGAAATCATCAGCTGTGTGGCATGTGGCATGGGCATGTGGCATGTGGCATGTGGCATCAGTAGTCATCTATCACGTTTTGATGGCGATAAGAGATCTAGTTTAATTCACATTCTTTGGCGTTCTTTCCACACGTATTACACTATTGCTTTTATTACGCTTTTCGCTCTCTTTTGAGCTTTCTTTCTTGATATTCGTTTCGTCTGTGGTCCACTTTCTAGCGCAGAGTATACTCGCTCTGTTATCGAGAGATTATGGCGATTAGGCTGGAGCTGATAAGCTTTTGGCTAATTGTGAAAATAGCAGTTCCGTTTGGGAATTACCAATTTGCCACAGATTGCGCAAATGTCGTGACTGCTGCAGCATTTGGTGGCATGCTGCAGGTGCACGGCTGCATGGATGGCATCTTCAACTTGCTGTGACTGTGAGTGCCGCTTCCTTGATACAACTTCAAGTTCAATTACAGCAAATTGTCATCAACTTAGCCATCATCAGGCGGCATTGGCCGCAGTGTCTAGGCCAGCTGGAGGAGCCAGAGCCACAGCCAGAGCCAGAGCCCGCGCCATGGCCAGGCCAACAGAGGCCAGTGCCATAGCCAGAGCCATAGCCAGAGCTGAGCTTCAACTTTCACTATATGTATATATGGTACTTGGTACGTGATCTTGGCACATGCTTTTCCTGCCTATTGACGATGATGATCATGACTTGATGACGACGATGACGACGACGATGATTTGATGGCGATGGCGATGACGATGACTCGTTGATGCCTCCTGCCTGCTGCCTGCTGCACATTTTGTCATAATTTTCCATGTGGGAAAATGTCTGCAAGCGTTTTGTACGCAGCTCGAAGCCGCATCAACTGGTTTTCCATATGCTGTTTGTTGTTTTTTGGCATATTGCAAAATCGTTTCCACATAATGCCTAACTAACAGCAGCAGCAGCAACAGCAACAACAACCGCCTCTACGACAATGAACTTTTAATTACCAGACTCGTTTCGTAAAGAAAATATTTAAATTATCCATAAAAAAATAACAGAAAACCAACAAAAAACTCGCATGTAGGAAAAAGCCAAAGAAAACAGCAAAAGAGAGTGCGGAAAACTTTTGTATTTTGGCCACCGGATGTCTGTACACTGGGAGAAAATACGGTCACCCTAAAATTCAAACAGTTTGTGATTGAATTATATATTACATTATTTATCATAAGCTTGATAGCTAAATGGCTTAATATAGACTCCAATTCTATACTCATTTCTTTTAAATATCTATAATTTTTATAAAATGATTTTTTAAATTAAAAAATAAAAGTATTTAAAGTAATGTTTTAGTCTCATTTTAATTAGCAAGTAATTTTTTAGTAAAAACTTCTGTAATTTGGCCACTGGGAGAAAATACGGTCACCCTAAAATTTAAACAGTTGGTGCTTGCATTATGTATTAATTTATTTATCATAAACTTAATATAGACTTCAATTCTGTATTCATTTTATTTAAACTCAAGGACACTTTGAATATATTTTTTATAAAATTAATTTATACATTAAAAAAAAAGTAATTAAATATAATACATTTCTAAAGTAATATTTTAGTTTCATTTCCAATGAAATATGTTGGCAAAGAAACTTATCAAAATACTTGTTGTTTCTCTCAGTGTATGCGCAGTTTTTGTTTAGCTGCCGAACCCATTTCGGCATAATGATAAAGGAAGAGGAGTAACCACCGCAATCCGCAAGACAAGTGCTACTCATACTCATCCATAATGACGCATGCGAATCTATGCAATTTTCTTCAGGGTGAAACTTTTGGCTCATTGCATTTCCCTCTACACCTCGACTGCCTCGACGGAGTTTTCCCACTTAAGACAAATTGAGTATGGGAGATGATCAATGCGGTTTGCATATCAATTGAAGTTTTTCCGCGAAACAATTGCTCATACTCATAGTATTATCAACTTGTTAGAGTAAGCTGACATGTGGTTTATAATAGTCCACACAAAAAGGAAATTCTATTACAGATCTGCATACATATTAATAAAATGTATTTGTTAATGAAATAAGAGGTTGGGAATACTACAGTTTATTATGCCTAATTGAGGTTATCGAATAGCATTTTCTTTATATGCAAACCTATTCCGTCTGAAATCTGAAACGCACGACTAAACTTACATTTTCAATGCTACCAAGAGTTATGTATACTAATTTAGTATAATATTGTTATAGTAATTGTTTTTTACTGCTCAATTTCAGTTAGATTTATTAGGAATTATTTGCAAGCGGAAGTATGATAGCAAGAAGATTACACTAAGCAACAAAATCGAATTGAATAACCAAACTGAATCGAATTAAATCATCTTTCTATGACAATGTTTTTAGACCCTGTACTTTAAAAAAGTACAAAGGGGTCTATTTGATTTGTGCAACTCAGAAATGTATGTAACAGACAGAAGGAGGCGTGGCAGACCCCACAAAGTATATACATTCTTGCCACAGTGCTTCAGCATACAAAGATCTTATGGTAACCTTCATCAGTGCTGTGAATTGTGGATCAATCGAATAATTAAGACCGAAGATATTCGAGATTAAAGTTTATGTTCTAGACAAGGGGGAGATTTGTGTGTGTGATTGTTCTTTATATGTATTTTTTCCACCTTTAAAACCCAATCGCCTGACTCTCCTTGTTGATGGCGTCCGACTGAGTTGACTCATTCGATTTGCGATGTTTAGATTTAAATTTTCTTTCAATTCACTCTTCATTTCTACTTCCATACAAGTAGTATTCCAGTTGTCTACACTAAAACCCAGTTAGTCACTCGTATCTACTTTAGTACATACTATAGAGAGTAGTTGCTCTGGCCGAGATGTCGATGCAAAGATATTTTGCGACAATTAAGCAGTGAAAGTGGCAAAAATGTATCATTGTGGTATTACTACTACTATGTACTATGTGTACTTCTTCTGCTAACTATTTATTTTTTTATTTGAGCTCCAACTTAATATAATAAAATACAATAAAGAAAGAAATAAACAGGGCAGCATAACAATGCGAAACAGGGCGAATAGCGAAAGAGTGTAGACAAGGCATGTGATGAACTACTCGGACACAACAATGGCGCCATAGAAATGTGTGTTAAGTATAGAGTTAATACCCTGTAATCATGTGTGTGGGAGGGCTGTTAGGCAGTGAGGTCTAGTGTATGGCGTATGTGTATGTTCCATACTGCATTGATGTACAAAGTCAGTCAGTCAGTGAGGACAAAGAACGTAAAGTATAGTATATAGTGTAGTATACAGTATAGTATATAGTATAGTATACAGTATAGTATACAGTATAGTATGCAGTATAGTGTAGAGTATAGTATATAGTATAGTATAGAGTATACAGTATAGTATATAGTATATGGTATAGTCAATTATCTCAATATTGAATACTGCAATAGATTCTTAATCGATTTCAGCTTAAGTCTCAACATTTCAATGTAATAGTGGGAGTATGGTATTGAACTCCTTTTTTTCCTTTGGGCCTATAAAGTCAGTCAGTCAGTGAGGACAAAGAACGTATAGTATAGTATACAGTATAGTATACAGTATAGTATACAGTACAGTATACAGTATAGTATACAGTATAGTGTAGAGCATAGTATAGAGTATAGTATACAGTATAGTATATAGTGTAAAATAATGTAGTATACAGTATAGTATGTAGTATAATACATAATATAATATACAGTATAGTATATAGTATAGTCAAATATCCCAATATTGAATACTGAGTATATTTCGCTTCTTAAATAGATCTTTAATCGGTTTCAGCTTAATTTGAGTATGGTATCAAACTCCCTTTAGCCTTGCCTTTATAGGGTATACATTAGCTGGGCAAGCACAACTGTTGCCTCATTACAGTTTATGTTTATGATGCTGCACATATGAGCTACTACTTACTATAGTTTGCTTCCCTTTTTTCGCTCACTTGTTTATGATTGCAACTGACAAAAAACACTCTGACAATAGTAGTAATAATACTTAATAACAGTAAACAAAATAAAGTGACTAAAAGAAAAAACAATTGCAGTTAGTTAGTTAGTCAAGAGGAGCATCAGTTGGAGTTGAGTAAAGTGGAAATCTGTTGGAAGTGTATGCAGTTTTTCGGCGTGTGCAATGACCTTGAAAGGGGGCCAATGATAAACAGGTGGGAAAAGCAACAGTGACAGAGAGAGGGTTGGGAGAGAGACTGTTAAAGCCAAGTCACGTTCAGTGCTATGGTCAACTTGATGGCCTATATACGAGGCAGCACCAGCAGCAGCAGAGACCGTGGAAACTTGAATGTTAATTGATTTTCAAGACAGACACAAAAAAAAAGAAAAAAAAATACAAAATAAAACTAAATACAAATTGAAATGGTAACAAAAACGTGCGCAGACTTTGGCTATGGCCTAGGCCCACGACCTCGTTAAGTGCAACAATAACAAAACTTCTTTCTGGCTAGAAACCGAGCATGAGTTGGCCATTTTTCCTATCACTTGTTTGGTACAGTTTTCTCCATTCGACACCCACGAGTGAGTGTATTCACATTCACTCATAAGTGGCTTCAACAACCACAACCTAAGATGCTCTGCAATTCACTTCTACTTCGTGTCTCTGAAGCTATCGCTACTGCCCGCTAGATGGCGCCAGTTAGCCACTAGAACTACTGTACTTTATGCTGTTCTAACTGCTATATTTATGAAGCGATCAAGCTAAAATTTATAACTCGACTCAATAGCATTATAAACTCTGCGTATGCCAAGTATTTAGTATATAACTATATTAGGTGGCATGTAAATTAGCTGTCAAAACGAAGGACCTTGTTGATAGCTTTCTTTCTTATTACTTATTATAGTATTTGTGGCATTCATTCCCCTTTCCTGTCTTACTACCGGGCATTAACTATAAAACAAATTAACACTTTGTTCAGCCCACATTCATTTCGTTTAATTCGTATTTACTTTGCGTCATTCGTTTTACGATGCTTCTTCTTGCCTTACCTGTTTTTTATTTCATTATTTTGTTACTGCTGAATAACACTAATTGTTGTCGCTGATAAACAATTGCAAAATGCTTTGCTCAACGTATAGAATCATCAAAATATTCTAGCTGAGCACAGTGCAAGTATTTGTCATACCTGTGCATATAAATCGTCTCTATACTAGTGCTCAAGTGCTTGTAAAAACCAGCCAAAGGAGGCATAGTCAGGGCATTAGTCAGAGCCACAACCAGACCCAGAGTCAGACCCATTGTCAGTGCTGAAGCACCCCTGAACACTGACCTACATACAAGTGTATATCATAAAGTCGTTGTATAAAACGCTTCTACTTACTATGTTGTTATATTAAAGAGTATTTTTATACCCTATTAAGTTGCTTATCATAAGACATTTGGCCTGTTTCTGAGGTCATTCCACTCTAAACTCCATAACTCCGCACTATTATGGTCAATGTTGTCCGACTGTAGCCTTATCCTCTGATTTTCTATCTGAATTTGTAGTCAGTTCCCATTATAACGCCTCAAATTCTATACGATTCCACTCTAAACTCCATAACTCCGCTCTATTATGGTCAATGTTGTCCGACTGTAGCCTTACCCTCTGATTTTCTATCTGAATGTGTAGTCATTTCCCATTATAACGCCTCAAATTCTATACAATTCCACTTTAAACTCCATAACTCCGCTCTATTATGGTCAATGTTGTCCGACTTTAGCCTTACCCTCTAATTTTCTATCTGAATGTGTAGTCATTTCCCATTATATCGCCTCAAATTCTATACAATTCCACTCTAAACTCCATAACTCCGCTCTATTATGGTCAATGTTGTCCGACTGTAGCCTTACCCTCTGATTTTCTATCTAAATTTGTAGTCATTTCCCATTATAACGCCTCATATTCTATACAATTCCACTTTAAACTCCATAACTCCGCTCTATTATGGTCAATGTTGTCCGACTGTAGCCTTACCCTCTGATTTTCTATCTGAATTTGTAGTCATTTCCCACTATAACGCCTCAAATTCTATACAATTCCACTCTAAACTCCTTAACTCCGCTCTATTATGGTCAGTATTGTCCGACTGTAGCCTTACCCTCTGATTTTCTATCTGATTGTGTGGTCATTTCCCATTATAACGCCTCAAATTCTATACAATTCCACTCTTAACTCCATAACTCTGCTCTATTATGGTCAATGTTGTCCGACTGTAGCCTTACCCTCTGATTTTCTATCTGATTGTGTGGTCATTTCCCATTATAACGCCTCAAATTCTATACAATTCCACTCTTAACTCCATAACTCTGCTCTATTATGGTCAATGTTGTCCGACTGTAGCCTTACCCTCTGATTTTCTATCTGAATTTGTAGTCATTTCCCACTATAACGCCTCAAATTCTATACAATTCCACTCTAAACTCCGTAACTCCGCTCTATTATGGTCAATGTTGTCCGACTGTAGCCTTACCCTCTGATTTTCTATCTGAATTTGTAGTCATTTCCCACTATAACGCCTCAAATTCTATACAATTCCACTCTAAACTCCGTAACTCCGCTCTATTATGGTCAATGTTGTCCGACTGTAGCCTTACCCTCTGATTTTCTATCTGATTGTATAGACATTTCCCATTATAACGCCTCAAATTCTGTTCAATTTAAACTCTAAACTCTACAACTCCGCTCTATTATGGTTACACTGTGTCCGACTGTAGCCTTTTCGACTGACTTTTATAATTTCCTGTTGTTTGGCCATTTGCCACGCAATTAGGCTTTAGCTTTATTTTGCTTTGTGGCCTGACAATTGTGGGCAAATTAAGAGCAAGTTTAACATGAACTTGTCCATAGAATGTTTTCATTTTTTACCTTATTTTTTGTCAAGTTTTTGAATTGAAGTTCGCCTTGTGCCAGAGATAGTTCGCTGAACCTCCGCGGCGATAACGATAACGATAACGCTGGCGATAGCAAATACAATGCCAGGCAGTTGGTAATTTCATAATTTCAGTTAACACCCTGCTGCGATGTGTTATAATTGACTGTAAATTTGCGTGCATTTTCCATAGTACTTACTAACTACTATGCTACTTAGTTATTGGCCCCTTTCTGGTCGACATGAACTCATTGTTTAGGCCAGTTCCAAACTCAATCGCCCAGTTTCAATGTGAATCAGTGGAGACTGTAATGTGTTAAATACAATAGCACAATGCCAGACTCATAGAGTGCCTGAGCGAGGGCAGTTGCAAGAGTTTCAAAGGGCAAGCTATCAGGGCCAAAGCAAGCCAATATTCCTATAATCGCAACTGATTATAAATATATGTACTTATACATGGATATATATGGTTTGTATTTGGAATGTACAAGTATGTATTCGAAGACAATGCAAAAAGTATTTCAGGAAAAGTGTGTCTATAGGAACTGTTTAAAAATGTAAGGAAACTGTTACATTCACAGCACAGATAAAGGTTACCATAAGATTATTGTATGCCAAGATATTAGGGCTAAAATATGCCAATATTCTTGTGATCATACATGTGTCTATAGCAACTGATTATGAATATATGTACATCTACATCGATGTATATGATATGTATGTAGAATGTACAAGTATGTATTCCAAGATAATGCAAAAAGTATTTCGGGAAAAGTATGTCTATAGAAACTGTTCAAAAATGTAAGGAAACTGTTACATTCACAGCACAGATAAAGGTTACCATAGGATTATTGTATGCCATGACGTACGTGACGTCACAGCTGTAACGACTGTTCACGTTGCTAAGCGTGTAGAGTATTAAGCTAAGCCCCATGAGAAGCTAACTAGTTATTTTGTTACATAGTGTAAGCAAGCACAACTTGTATTTACTTAGATACAAATATGAATGATACATATATGAATGATAAATATACATCGATGTATATGGTATGTATGTGGAATGTTCAAGTATGTATTCCAAGATAATGCAAAAAGTATTTCAGGAAAAGTATGTCTATAGAAACTGTTTAAAAATGTAAGTTCTAGTATGTTTATGAAATGTATGCAGAATTTATGTGTAAAGAAACTGTTACATTCACAGCACAGATAAAGGTTACCATAAGATTATTGTACGTGATGTCATAGCTGTTGTAACGACTGTTCATGTTGCTAATCCTATAGAGTGTTAAGCTAAGCCCCATGAGAAGCTAACTATTTATTTTGTTACATAGTGTAAGCAAGCACAACTTGTATTTACTTACATACGAATATGACTGATAAAAAACCTTTCTTTTTTTTGTAATTATCGATACAGTGGAACTTTTATGGCCAACTGATTCACTGGCTGATTGACCCCACTTTTATGGCGGCCCAGTGTCTGTTAAAGCCAAGTTCCACTGTGATTGAGCACTGCGCAATTAATGCACTTGGCATTGACAGTTGACTAGAATATTGCGCATACGCCACGTGTGTATGTACATTGTAAGTGGGGCAACAATTAGTTGTGCTACTATGATGGCCAAAAGAAAGTATGTGTGTGTGTGTGTGTGTGTGTGTGTAGTGGAACCACAATAACCACAATAATAATAAACATGTGCTTAAGCTGATAGAACAAGTCTAACCAGAATCAGAAACAGAACTCAGTCTCGGATTCACAAACGGAATCAGAACCAGTACGAGTAGCACTTGCAGCTAGCCTCGAGTCGTGCTGTTGTACTCAGTAGTGTGTCGAGCTCAATGGCAATTGCGCAAATCGACGCCCTGTGAAAACGAGTATCAAACTATAAACAACAACAATACTCGTACACCAGCCCATTGACAAACTGATGCGGCAAAGTTGTAAAGAATCACAGTCATTAGCCACACATAATGCTGCGAGGGTTGCCCAAGAAATTCAGTAGAGAAAATATCAAACTGTATACAGTGAAAACTCTCTACAGCGGACACACCTCTATCAAACTGTATACAGTGAAAACTCTCTACAGCGGACACACCTCTATCAAACTGTATACAGTGAAAACTCTCTACAGCGGACACACCTCTATCAAACTGTATACAGTGAGAACTCTCTACAGCGGACACACCTCTATCAAACTGTATTCAGTGAAAACTCTCTACAGCGGACACACCTCTATCAAACTGTATTCAGTGAAAACTCTCTACAGCGGACACACCTCTTTCAACCGATAAAGGGGAGTCTACGCCAGAGAGGAGTGAAGTGGTTCAAATAGTTCATAAACATCGAGTAAAAAGTTTTTATTGAAAGGGAGTGTCTCCATTGGAGAGATGTCCGCTAAGCGAGTTTCCACTGTAATTGCAACATTGCTGAAATATATAATTAATAGCTGAAATATAATTTTACCTACTAATTACAAATAATCGATTACATATCGCTCATTTACTAGAAGAGACTCATCTGTGACTCAATATTTGCCATTTCGAGTAAAACGCGTTTAAAGTTTTGCATTTGTACTGAGCTTGCACTAAGGTCCTGCTACATATGCACTGCTCCTGCCGCGACTATTTAAGATACGAATATGATATTTTGACACAAGATAAATCACAATTCAGTGCATGTTTCTGCATTATTAACTCAAAAGTGCCAAATTGTGATTTATGAACTTCTTTTTTTATATGGTAAAAAACAAACACCCTAATAATGTTTCCATATTAAAATTGTATTTGAAAAGCCTTTATTTTTCTATCAATTTTGGAGAATACCCACAGCCATATAGAAAAGTGAAACTGATCAAGAAAATTGTTGAAATACCTTAAGCTAGACTTTGGAGAAATTTCATGTTATGACCGTACAAGTTGGAGCAGCTCGATTGTAATTGTTTTTATCGCTATATGTATGTTTTTAAATTTTAACTAAGCTATGCACATACAAGTTACTGTTGTTATTGTTGTTTATTGTTAAGTTCATTGGTTTTTATCTGCGCGTTAACTTTTTGCAATCGGCTGTCAACGTCGGTCATGCGGCTATATATAGAAAGCGAGCGTTGTGCTTGCAACGGAGTCCATTGAATCATCATGGGACAGTGGCAACAGCACAGTAACAACAACAACTACACTGTCTAATTGACACCTAACAGCGCGTTGTTGTCTTGCCGGAAGTGGGCAGATTCATAGTTTTGGCCACCGCCACATAGACTGTATGGGCAACAACAGCGCACTGTGGTCCAAATTGCGCAAATAGTTGCAAAATTTTACAAAATTTAAAAGCCATTCATGGCAGTTTGTCTATAATATATATTAATGCAATCTTAAAAGAGTTTTTTGTTCTTTTTAGCAGTATTAGTAGTCTGCTATTGCATGCGACTAAAACTCTGACAGCAGAATATATCATGATATATTATTAGCTGTTGCTGCTGTTAACCCTCCAGGCAAAAGCAAAGTACAGGCTCTGTTATTGCCTTTTTAACTGCTTTAGACTGTTAAATAAAATTATTTCTATTTCAACTTATTTATGTACAATGTTTTTCATATTTGTATTCTCATTTATGCATAAAGTCACTAAAGTTTGTGTTTGAACGCTCTTTACGCCCTTTAGCAATGCCAAGCCCCCTATATATTTTTAGTGAAAAAGTTATATTGGAATATGAAGCATTTTTAGTAAAAATTTCAGGCAGGTAGCTCAACTGGTTTAAAAGTTACATCATTTTAAATCAAAATACCCAATGTGTATTAACAGTGGCATTAACAGTGGCATTAACAGTGGCTTTAACAGTGACTTTAACAGCGAGTCACAGTAATGACTGTGCAGCATAGGGGAGCAGCATTAACAGTGACTTGAACAATGACCTTAACAGCGACTTTAACAGTGACACTAACAGCAACTTTAACAGTGACATTAACAGCGTCCAGTAACACGTATTTTAACAGCGAGTCAAAGTTATGACTGTGCAGCATAGGGGAGCAGCATTAACAGTGACTTGAACAATGACCTTAACAGCGACTTTAACAGTGACACTAACAGCAACTTTAACAGTGACATTAACAGCGTGCAGTAACACGTATTTATGGCATGCCGGCACGTAGTCAAAAGAAAGTGGACACAACGCACTACTATCCCCCCGCTTCCACCCTGGCCACCTGGCCACACCCCGCTTGCGCACACACACCGTAATGCACTTGTAGCTGGTATATGGTATATTAGCCCTCACATAGTATACTACTCTTATAAGACGAGTTGTATTCGCACCTTATAGACATTAAGCAAATACTCAACTGTTTGTATTTTGATATTGTGTAATCTTTATTTCGATGTGGATGACGATGATGTTGATTTAAAATGAAACACAAAAAGACCAATCGATATAAACGATAACATATCCGATTGCACACCTTAACACCCTGTTGCCCCCGCACGCTCCTCTATATTGCTCTTTCTCTTCTCTCTCTTCTCTCCGTCTATCTTGCGGCCAATTAAAAGCTCGCTAATGCACGCTCGTACGGCGTGCTTAAAAGCTTGCGCTGCTCGGCTCGCTATGCCAAGAGCAAGTCCAAATCCGCCATCAATCTCAATGCGCACATGAAGAAGCAGCAACAAAAGGAAGAGCAACAACAACAACAACTACAACAACAACAACAACAACAGCAGCAGCAGCAGGTGGAGGCTGTGTATGCAGATGTTGATGAACTTGTACAGCCAACTGAAATTGAAGAAGATGCTTTAATGGGCAATGCGCAGGTAAGAGTTGTACACGAACACCGCAAACATCTCCTACTACATCGACTCCATCGACTCCATCTCCGTCGTCTCATCTACTACTACTACTACTACCACCACTACCAAAACCCAGCTGACCAGCAACCACAGCGACCAAGCAACAACAACAATCATCGCGTCAATTAATGGCATTTTAATTTTATTACCACCCCCATTCCACCCCTTCACCGTTCCATTGCCATTGTCGAAACCCGTTTCCACTTCGACATTTAGCAGCCGAGTGTAATTTATTTATAGTAAATATGTGTATAAGCATTTCGATCCGAAACACAATCAACTCTCAGCTAGCAACAGCTTCCGACACTTGCAATAAAACCCAGCTGTATTTTATAGCACCTTTTACCGGTTCACAATGCCAGCGGTGCTTCTTCTTGCCATGCAAAAAAAATGAATGTTCACAAGGTCTTTAGTGCAGCCTGGCCAGTTGGGCGTATAATACGGCATTAAAATGTACTTACAAATAAATAACATTTTCTATAAATTACAACAAAAATAAACACCAGTTGTGGTAGCAACTCTATTCGCGCTACGTTTTGAATTTCAACTGCAGAAATGTAGTACACTACGCCGTTAGATGGCGCCACAAGCGAGCGCAAGCAACTGCTTTGCTGTCGGCAAGCAGTGCAGCAATTGCAAAGCTCTCACAGATGGCGCCACTGCCTCGAAAATGACAATTTGCTTTATGCAATTTAAATACAACTGTAAATTGGTTAAACTGTATAAATACACTGTAATTGCCATTAGAAAATCTAGCACAACAGCAACTGCGTTTAACATAAGTGTATTACTTTTCAAACGGTAAGACAATTAGATAAAAATTTACAGCATAATTTCTGTACTGTCTTTTCTGGGATATTGTATAGTAGATGCTTCTTCAGCAGAACTTTGGATTCTATGGTTATTATTTATAGCAACTTGAACTTCCATTATGGCACTCTGGATCTTTTAATTGGATTTGGTGTTGGTTCCTCACTAATTCATTTTCCTATAAATACAACATACATGTTTCATGTGATGCACTGTATATTTATGTGTTTAATGTTTATTTATTTCTACTTTTTCAGGTAAGCAGTTTAAAGTTCCATAACGTCTTTCTATCAGCCCAGACCAAACAATGCAATCAGCGTAAGTTATAATATATTTATCCTAGACATAACCCACAGCACTACAATATCCTGGACATGATCCTTGCTATAATACACTTCGATTCACCGCAACAGCAGCTCAACGAATAAAATGTCACAGGGCGAAAAGCGAAAAACGAATAACCAAAACAAACAAATAAGAAGATGCAGAAATAGAAGAACTATACCCGATTAACGGCTTTTTTTATCCACTATTATTGTCACATCTGTTGAAGCTTTTTATGGAGATGACTTGTGCAAGAAACTGGCGAATCTCGGTCAAGCAACAAGTGCAGCAGCCTCTGCCGGCGTGGTGTGAACTGCGCCGCCGTCTACGATAATCACGCGCTTAATGTTAATGCAAATACTCAGTACTTGGTTGGGCTCGCGTGCATGGAGTTGCTCTGTGGATGCGCCGACTGCTAAACTGCATAAATTTGCAGCGGTTATGCAACTGCAACTGACATTGCCCATAATACCGGTACTTGTCAACGGCGACGGCGACGCGACGGCGACGTCGACGTCGGCGGCAGATAAAACCGCAGCAGCAGCACGTGCATTTAGCTGCTTTAAATTATTGCGGCTGGCACAGTGCACAGTGGTGCAGAAGCAGTGCTCACTGCCACTGTATCCTGTTGCATAGTGTATACGCAATCGATAAACACAAATATTTATTTAAAACTCTTTATTTAAAATACTCGCATATATTTCCCTGTACTTCTTCACTTTTGTTAGTATTATGAGTGTAAATGTTTAGTTTAGTTTTGGTATATTGGTACCACTGTGCGCCAAGCGCTTTGCCAAACGGGATATGTGCAGTCCAATCAGCAAGTACCGCTTTGCATACTGTGACGACAGATGCTGCTGCTGCTGCTGCCGCTATACCGTAATACTACGGCCGTTTCGTCCAAATATTTGGCCTACGCGTTGACAACACAGCAAGCATCGCAGCAGGTGTAGCGACAGCGACAGCGACAGCGGCGTCGACGCAACGACCAACAGAGAGCAGAGAGCAGAGAGATGCTGCTGCAGCAGCCGGCATAATGCGCATGCGCTTCACGCTGAAATCGTAGAGTTGTCTCTGCGCCATCAGAACTGAGCAGTCGGAGTGTCGCTAGCTGCTGACGTACTATCGCTGCCCGTAGCGAGCTGGCTAAATGGGGTATATTAGCAAATGTTAGTGTTAGCGATATGCAATGATGTGATAACATTTTGTCTTTAATTTAATAACTACTCAAAGTTTAGAGCATTGCCAGCTGGGCAGAGGCTTGCTTTACATTACAGAATGCTGTTAATTTACAGACTGTGCTGCCACTTTGGCTATGTTGCAGCTAGATCTGGCGTTTTTGAGGGGTAATTGAAATATTGAAAAAGTATGTACAGAAAAAAGAGTTGAAAAAGGTCCAGCTCATTGTTGACAGTCTTATGGGAATAATAGAAGCATCTCTGATGGAACTATCTATAGCTAAGTACAATGATCATAACACTTCATCAAAATGTTATTTAAAGTTAAGAATATTATGAGTTTGGTGAAGAATGAAGAGTCAACGAACGCTGTGAGTTCGGGTATTTCCACGTCGAGCTCAGTGCTAACATTCTGATTGGGTTCTGTTTGTTTACAGCGCTGCTGCTGTTGCTGCTGCTGCTGCTCGTCCAGAGTGCTGCTGGCGTGCTGGTTGCGCTTAGTCTGCCGTTGTGCGTCGTTGACGTCGCGTCGCCTCGCCTCTCTTCGCTTCGCTTCGATAGTGTGTGTGTGTGTAATAGTCGGTTTTTTAATTATTTTTATATTTTTCAAACACATAGATATAGTTGATATATTTTTTTAAGTGTATGCTATATTTAGTTGGTGGGAGTCAGTCGAATCGTAAATGTCGCCTGTTGGTCCTCGTCGCCGTCGTCGTCGCCGTTATAAACATTTGTGTTCGCCTAATTAAAATATAGTTTATTTTCGGTAATTCACTTTTACATAACGCACACACGCAAATTAATGTGCTAAACTACAAAATTATAATCGCTGTTTTTTTATCTGTTTTTCGCTCAGTGTCAAATGTGTGAGAAAACAACAAAAGGCAAATGTGAACTAAATAATTGCATTATTGATAAAAATGTATTGATTCGCTGCGAATTGGGACTGGGATGTGGATGTATCTGCAATTACGAGCTGTATCTAGTACATGATGAAATGAAATAATGTCACTCTTATCTCTGGCCGACCTTCAGGCACTTCTCCTTGACAGAACTCAAACTACAAGACACAGATACAAATGTATCTTTGGACTGAGCATCTGAGTGCATCGCGACTGCAATCGCAATCGCAATCGCAATCTCGTAGAATGCCAGCATTTCCAAATCTATCTATATGCACGTTGATGTTTTGTTGAAATTGTGCCAATTATTTTCTATGGCTAAAATAGAACACACAGAATAATAGAAGAACGCCAACGAGACGCTGTTGTATGTATCTATACCAAGAGCAGTAATGTGTGTGGATTTATTTTATTATGTGATATTATGTGATCTCTTCGACTCGTCTTCCAGTCTCGACCCCATTAGGCCCAGGCCCTTGAGGGCAGCAGCAGCATACCATGAGGCCTCTATTGACTGGTATTCATCAATTTATTTAGCGCCATAACCGTTAGTTAATTCTCTCTAAAGACGCAGCATTGTTAATTAGGCGCTTCTATCTGCTTTTTTGTTCCATCAATGACAAACGACATAAATCCAGCATAGGCAGACAAAAGTGTAGAATACAAAATGGAAATAGAAATAAAAACTCGGAAAGCTACAGTCGGAGGCAACCGACAGTACCAGACCCTGTACTTTGGGTGTCGATAATAGCAGCAGTATATATGTATGTACATACTCACATACACATGCACATGCACTTATACATATACACATAGACTCATACATACAAATATACGCGCAAATACAAGCAATATCCAATACTCATATAGAAATTCAAACTCACTCTCCGGTGTTTATTATCCGATTGGGCTGCAAATCGCACCAAACATTCAAAGCATCTAAAGCTTTATTCATGCAAAAAAGGAATCCAGTGACGCTAAAACTGTTCCTGCTACGAACATTTTTGCAAATTTGAGGGGGAGGGGATGCTAATATCAAATTAAAAGCATAAACTTGGCCTGCATATGTAATACACGAACAAAACAAAAAAGAATTGAGTCTCTAGCTCTTATAGCTTCCAAGATCTCGGTGTTCATACAGACAGACGGACAGACGGACATGGCTAAATCGACACAGCTCGTCGTGCTGATCCAGAATATATATACTTTATGGGGTCTGCCACGCCTCCTTCTGCCTGTTACACACAAATGTCATTTGCACAAACTTAATACACCCTTTTGTACTTTTTTTAAGTACAGGGTCTAAAAATAGAAATAGAAATAGAAACAGTAGAAAACCCGCGTAACATTCCAGTGGGTCAACAAAGCATAAGCCGAATGTCGAATGTCGACATCGAATCAAAATAAAATGCAAGCAACGTTGCCCCTCTTCTTCTTCTTCTTCTCCTTTTGTTACCTCTTTTACCCTAATAAGATTCCACGGGGAACAGAGACATGACTTGTGCATAGCAGCCAGCTTTTGTTGCGCATGCAACGCTGCCTGCTATGCGCACTTGTACAGCTTACCCAATGGTCATTGACACCCAAAAGGGTGTGGGGGGAGGGGGAGAGGGGAGTTTACAATTTATTGAACCCCAAAGACCTCGCTTCACTCGAGGTTAATTATGTTAAATGGTAAATGTTTTTATCAACTCCCGCTCCCCCAGTGCACGCTATTGCAGCAGTACCAATCTATATTCTATCTGGAGCAGCTGCAACAGCGCTACACTGAGCGATCAAATCTATCAAATTAGTAGTTTTAATACACTAAATTGCAGTATTCCGTTCTTAGAACTCTGGATAGTTTCATTGTGATAAACATTCTTCAATTTAAAGTGCAGTTTTCTCACAGTGTATATATTTTGTGATGCGAATACACTAGGTCGTATTTCCGGAACGGAAAACACTTTTCCACTCGAACTTGTGATGCCAAGAAGCACTCACTAAACTCATTAGATATATACTAACATCTCTGTGTGTGTGTGTGTTCCTCTCACAGGTGCAAAACAGTTAGCTAAAGATAAGATTGGCTAAAGATAAAGATAAAGTGACAAGAATTCGCGCTTTCTGGCTATCTGTATTATCGGTCAGTTATATAAGTAAACGTACTCAGATATAAGTTTCTATATAGATATCGTTTCGTATCATTCTTAAACCCGTAACCAAACATTCCATTCATTCAGCTGAGAGTATTATCACCTGATTAAATGTGTAATCACTGACTATGCTTAGTTAATCGCCGTACTTTAACGTGACTTCTTTTCCAGTTAAGAGTCATTAGACAGCTGTACGGACGGATGATATAACACACACCGACTAAGTAGTAATCGATTAAGTAGACGCCTTCTGCGATTAGTGTCTGTTTTATGCACAGTAATAACAATTAGTATACCAGTTAGTGGCAAGTTTAGTCAGAGTCCGATCTGTTTTAGTGTCTGTCTAAATAGTAATACTCGATTCATGGTATGCCGTTTATTTGAAAACACATTTGTTGACGAAGATGAAATACCTCATTAAGGAACAGTCTCCCCCTCCCCCATGTCGCAACACTTCGAGATAAGTTGCGAAAATATTTGCCTAAGTGAAACCGAAAGCGTCGCAGATGAATCCCAAAAAAAAAGCGGAATACGAATACGAATATCATTTTATAGCTCATATAAATGTATATAGCGGTAGTCGAGCACTAAAACATGAGCATCTGATCATTATGCCATACTCAAATTATAATTAGTCTTAGCAAACGGTAGAAGAATGCGTGGTAGACCCACTTGGTATATCTATAAGTACTCTTAATCAGGTAGAGCAGTTTGCATTAACACGTAGATCTCAGCAACCATAAGAGCTAGAGACATGAAATTTGGTATGTGGATAGGTGTATGCTATACGCAGTTCCAATATATATCCCAGCACAAATTGACGTAATTTCGGACAATTATACGGTTTATACCTAGATCTACATCATATTAATCTTTGCTGGAAATGTAAGCTCTTAAACTAAGTATGCTATCTGAAGTAAAACAAGAAGAAGAAGCGGCAGTAAGGTTGCAATTATTCTATAGACCTTTGCTATGTCAGGTACAGCGTATTAAAATTGTCGCGTGCGCCCGACTGATCAGCTCTCTGCCTACTGATCCGCTTCATGTGCCATTGCGTTCTTTTATTAATTCTTTTGCTATTTTTAAAGCCAATGTTGAGTGCGTTAAAGGTAGACAAGCGTTATATACACACACCTATCTATATGTATCTTTTGTACTCTATGAATCTGTTTGATTTTGGCAGCAATTTGTTTACTATATCCGATACCAAACGAGATAAACGCATGGCATAAACTTAAGTCAATAACAGTTGGGCTACAGTCGAGTGTGCTCGAATAAAAGCTGATAACTATAGTACTGTATTTATATTATTTCCAAAATGTATCATCAAATTGTCATTAGTTTACAAACAGTCCCATACAGTATAGAATCACTCGGTTTATTTAGGAATTCCTTTTTAGAATAACACTTCAAATAAACTAGAGATACCGTTAAGATTAAAATGAGTTTTTTAAATGAAATCATGCTAAATAATAGCACTTTATTACAGTTAAAAATAACTTTAAAAACACAAAAATGTAGAAACTGGGTCGCGTTCTTTTCGAATGTAAAAGATCGAATGTTTGAAATAAACTTTAGGGAATTGTCTTGCTAATGATGTTCCCCTCTGCAGCACTTTAGATTGCGTAATGGCTACATTTAAATATGCCAAGCGATAAACGAAGAGTATGTACATATATTCTTAATAATATAACAAATATTATTAGTAATATAATAAACAGAAATACATGCATTGAGGTTTTGAATTTGCCGCCAAGTGAAACTGAAAGCTTAGCTTCGATTCACTTGTTGTTGCCAGTGTTGCCAGCCTCTATGTGTGCGTCCGTGTGAGTGCGTGTGTGTGTGTGCTTAAACCACACAGTCATAGGCAGGGGTCAAAGAGTGCGACACTTGTGTTGGATGTAAAAGGAGTGAAAGAAAAGAATTCAGTGGAAAGGCAGGTAGCAGCTCACTCTTCTGCTCTTGCTCTGTCTGATTCTCTTCTCTTTTGGGCTGCAGGTGATTCCGTTGCTTTGCTTTGCCCTTTCCCCCAGGCATATGTATGTATGCATGTGTAGGTGTGTTTGTATTTACATTATCAGTTTGCGTATGTAGGTGAGCGTCGTTGTGCGTTTTATAGGGTATTGAGCGGGCATACACGCACCTTGCTTTCACTAGGTGTTATTTCCAAAAGTCCTAATTAGAAGTGTTAAAGGTATTAAGTATTAAATTTAATAACAACTATTATTTACTATTCCTGCATAAGATGTTTTTCAATACAGGACGAAAATGGAATATTTTAAAATATATCTTGGCATAGTTATTAGTTAACACTAGAATGAAGAGAGGGTATGAGATTATTTCAAATAATTCCTATGTTAGTTTTTGATACATAATATATACAGGGCATAGAGCAAGTCGTTATAGTTGAACGAAACGAAGAACCTTTTCAGGCTTGCCTATGCCTATGCTTTGGCTTCCTTCTGCGCCGCTACTTATCGTCTTTGCTCTCCGCTCTCTTCTCTGATGCTCTCTCCAGCGCTTGCCGGCGATTCGTACTCACTCGCATCTCAAATATTTTCCAGTGAGCACGCAATGCGAACAAGTCGAAGTCGAAATCGAAATCGAAACCGAATCGAATCGAATCAAATCAGTACTTAAAATTAATGAAATTTGAAGACAATAGTTAATTGATTTGGTTATTAAATGGAACAGTACACAACTGGCGGGAATATAGCTAAATTGACAACGCTGAGCTGAAGTGAATCTGCCGCTGACACTTTGATCACTGCGCTATTGACCTTGGCATTGCAATTGCAATTGCAATTGCAATTGGAGTTTGAGTTTGAGTTGGAGTTGCCGATGCCTTAAAAATGATGGCCAATGCGTTCATTTTTTTTCCTTTTGCGCTTATTTATTAATCATAAATTGCCATAATGGGCAAGATGGAAAAGGATGCCGCAAAAGGATTTTCATTTGTCGGCTATCATTGTTGTTGTTGCCGCTGTATCTTGTGGCTGCAATTGCGTTTTGTGGCTATTTATAGCTGACAGCAGCCAGCGGCAGGGCACAGCGTCAGCTCTACTGATTGTTTTCATAAGATTTCTGTTGTTGCTGTCTGCTTCTTCTTCATCTTCTTCTTGCTCCTCGCGGCAATAATTTATGTTATTTGACTTTTAAACTTGACTTGGCTTCATAATTGCACGTTTCACTGCAGCCAGAGCCCACCCCGCCCACCAGAGAGTATGCCCTTATTGCAATTAGCCTGCGTAGACGTCAGAGTACTCGCAGCAGCACCTGTACTTACCTGAAGTTCATCTCGGTTATCTCGAGTGGCCTTTGGAGTGTGGGCCATAACAAAATGTCTAGCTACAAGGCTGTGGGAGACTTACTTTGCCTGTACTTTGAGAAAACCCAAAGGGGTTGTTTACGTTTGTGCATGTGATTCCACTCCGTTTGCATGCAAAATACTCTATAATAGAGGTGAACTATCGATGGCACTATTCGACACTATCGATGGTTTGAGAAAAACAATCGCTCGCTATCGATGGCGCCGACTATCGATAGTTCTCCACCTCTACTCTATAAGAGAACGGGTGTCAACAGAAAAAGAATGCTTAGCGAATGAGGTCTTAGTGTTGCCAGATCGTTTGACAAACATATCTACAGCATTTACATATTTACATATACATATACATACCTGATCTAGCACAATGTCTCCCATTATCGGTAGCTGCCGACTGTAGCCTTACTGCATTTATATTATTATATTTAATGACTTACTCTGGTCTGGTCACACCCGAGTTCGAGTTCAAGTTGCACTCCATAAGAGCCCAGTTGGTACGTGACATAACCTCACTTTTGGGGTTAAGCCAAGTGCTAATTATGCACACATTTTATCTGGAGCTTCTTCCGCTTGTGCTGTCGACTCAATTTGCAAATGCTATTAGCTCGAAGAACAAGAACAAGAAGCGAACAAAATCAGGCAAACTGCAAAGAAATGTAATTAAATTGTTTTACTTACTACGGTTTCGCTTGCCTTACGTTGCGAGAGCTGAAAATGCAAAACAATAACAACAACAACAACAACTGTTACGAGCTGAGCGAGAACTCAGTTAATAAACGTTGCAACCTGAGCCCGAACCTAATACCAAAACAACAACATTTTATATAGCACGCATATACATGCAGTACATGTGTGTCATACTTGTAAGCGTGTGTGTGTGTGCGTGTGTTTGCTTGTATAACAACAACAACAACAACAAACAGAGCGCAGCTTAATCGCACAGCTGCTCGCTCGCCCGCTCGCTTGTACTGTTTACTTTTACTTCGAACCGCAACTGTCCCCCCGTCCCTTCCCAGTTTTAACACTATGCAAATAAACAATCGAAAATGTACTTTTTTATACACTGAAATCTATGAATGAGGATTTTATGATTTTAACAAGTATGAATGCCAGTCTTACATAGAAATCTCTTTACATTTGTTAAGAAAATTGAATTATAATTTTTTATAATTGATTGTTCATCTTAATTCTGTTCCTTTTTTCAAATACTCGATATCAATTTTCATTCATTTCTTTTTGCATTCTTATTGTACAATTTCTTGTAGCCTAGTGTGCTGCACCGAGAGAGTTACCGGCAGATTTGTAGGCGTGTTTGTTAGTCACGAAACTCTCCTGCATTCCACCAATGTTTTTCTTTTCCTAAATACTGTAAGAAGAAATCCACAATTATTGTGTATAACTACATAATTAAATTTGTTGCATTTAACTAATTACACAACTCTGCAACGGGCAAAGTAAATAGATCGTAACCCCCAGTAATGCATGTACATACATATGTATGTACATATGTAGATAGCTCTTTTATTCCTCGTCCACAACTCATACACTCAATGCAATTGCCAAACAAAATGAATAAATCTTAAATTATTCTTCGCAATTTTTAAAATTTTATATAATTTTCGTGCTAAATATCTCATTAGTTATTGCAGAATTGCAAAATATAAAATTTGTAATTACCAACTGTTTACTGTACTCTAAATACAAAATAATTCCCCTGCTTAAGTGTGTATGAGTACTCACATACATACGTATGTATGTACATACATTTATGTAGACATAAAACAGAGGCAGGCGGACAGACACCGTTAGCGTTGAGGGGGCGGGCAATCGCTGTCAATTTGATGCCAACGCGGCGATTCTGACTACAACAAACGCACATCACTGTTTAGCTTCTTCTTCCCTGCTCTGCCTCTGCTCACTTGTCCGCTCTCTGCGCTCAATATGCTGCCCCGTATTCATTGCACGTGTGGGGTATATACAGTTCCTTTACTGATCTGCATCAACAGTAAAGAAATTGAACTATGTATGTGAACTTGTATTGTATAAGATGAAACATTTTCTTTAGTTTTATTTATTTTGGTTAGGGTATCTGCTAGTCACTATCATCCACTTTCGACCACTCTCTCTTTTGTCTAGTGCCTTATTCCGAATCGTTCTTAATGTACTCTTTGGCTCTGTCCTTTGTCGCGGTGTCTTCATCGCTGCGGTTCAATAAACAAACCGTTTTGTAATCTTTACCTGCATCGAATGTGGAGCACAATACCATGGAAGGGGGGCAGGCGGGTCCGGTTTCCGAGTGTTCCCCTCTATGTGTGTGTGCGTGCGTGTGTGTGTGTGTGTACTTAAACCACACAGTCATAGGCAGGGGTCAAAGAGTGCGACACTTGGGTTGGATGTAAAAGGAGTGAAAGAAAAGAATTCAGTGGAAAGGCAGGTAGCAGCTCACTCTTCTGCTCTTGCTCTGCCTGATTCTCTTCTCTTTTGAGCTGCAGGTGATTCCGTTGTATTGCTTTGCCCTTTCCCCCAGGCATATGTATGTATGCATGTGTAGGTGTGTTTGTATTTACATTATCAGTTTGCGTATGTAGGTGAGCGTCGGCCTAGGCGTTTGTGCGTTTTACAGGGTATTGAACGGGCATACACGCACCTTGCTTTCACTAGGTATTATTTCCAAAAGTCCTAAGTAAAAGTGTTAAAGGTATTAAGTATTAAATTTAATAACAACTATTATTTACTATACCTGCATAAGAGGTATTGCAAATACAGGACGAAAATGGAATATTTTAAAATATATCTTGGCATAGTTATTAGTTAACACTAGAATGAAGAGAGGGTATGAGATTATTTCAAATGATTCCTATGTTAGTTTTTGATACATAATATATACAGGGCATAGAGCAAGTCGTTATAGTTGAACGAAACGAAGAACCTTTTCAGGCTTGCCTATGCCTCTGCTTTGGCTTCCTTCTGCGCCGTTACTTATCGTCTTTGCTCTCCGCTCTCTGCTCTGAGGCTCTCTCCAGCGCTTGCCGGCGATTCGTATTCACTCGCATCTCAAATATTTTCCAGTGAGCACGCAATGCGAACAAGTCGAAGTCGAAGTCGAAATCGAAAACGAAAACGGGGTCCAATTCGAAACGAATCAAATCTGTAGTGAAAACTAATGAAATTTGAAGACAATAATTAATTGATTAACGTATTAAATGGAACAAAAATAAGATGAATCATTTGCGAGTGCACAAATTCCGATTGGGCGGCAAGGACAACGCAGCTCCGGCTGCCGATATGCCATCCAATGGCGCCAGCAACAACAACAACAACAACAACCATTGCAGGGGCAACAATAACAACAACAATAATAATAATAACAATAATAGTACAGATGGGAATAGCAAGAGTTTTTTAGCACGCATCAAACGTTACTCGGTGCTGGGCAACAAGCTGAGTCGACGTCATCTGGGCAGCATGACCCTACCGGGCGGAGGATCAGGCACTGGAGCTGGCAAGGATCGCTCGAGTTCACCCAGCAAATTGGCCATGGGCAGCTATAATATGAACGGAGGCAATTCGGAGGATCATCGCCTGGAGATTGGCGCACCAATTCTAATATCCACAACGACATTGGATACGGATCGCTTTGGCGTTACCGAGGAGCGTCTGAAGCAGATTGGTGGCGGCATTGCCAAGACATCGTCCATAGTGCGTACTCTAACGCCACGCAGCTCCGATGAGGAGGAGTTTGTGGATGCATGTGGCACGCCGCCAATAGAACAAAATCCGCCAGAGATTGAGACGGAAACGGAAGTGGATCCAGAGATCGAGATCGAAATGGAACAGTTTGGCACGCCAACGCATCAGCCGGAACTGGAAGATCTGCCATTGCCATTGCCGCCATTTGAGACACCCATGCGACAATCTCGCATTGCCCGACAACAACAATCGCAATCCGTGCAAAATCTGCATCGTTCCGAGCTGAAAGTCTATCTGCATAAGTCGCCATCGATGGATCTGAATATGACGGCACCAGCGAAACTGGAGCTCAATCTGCCCGAGCTTCCTGAGCTGTATGGTGCCAGTGAGCTGAGCCTGGCGGCCAGCGCCAACAAAGAAAATGTGGACAAGACGACGTTGACACTCTCATCCGAATCCGAGCCATGTTCCCCAATCAACTGTGACTTCCCAGCTCAGAGTGAACGCTTCAAGAGCATCGATTCGCTGCAGCTGGTGCCGTCCAAGCAAAATTCCAAGCAGAGCCTGGCCAGCTGTCGCAGCAGCCAGCTCAGTGTCAATGAGGATGAGTTTGACTATGATCTCAAATCAGTTAGCTATCAGAGTCTCAATGCCCAGAATCTGTTCGTTTCGATCGACGAACTCCAGGAGATCACTAGGCAGATCAATGAGACGGAGGACTTCAGTCGTGATATCGATCTGGAGTACTGCACCCATCGCGATCAGTTGCGTCCCAGTGAGCGTCGCATCACACTCCTCAAGAATAAGAACCAACGCCTGATCAACTTCAATCACAACAAGGAGAAACTGCGCAAGGGCTGGCACGGCATGAAGAACTGGCTGGGCGAGGAGAGCACTAAGCTCAAGGAGGTAGTGCGCCAACAGACGCCGCTCAAACGTGTCGCCCAATCCAAAACTAATCTCAACCAATCCATTGGCAATGCCAGTCGTCAGTCCATGTCACCAGATCGAAGTCGCGACCGTGATCGCGAGATGACCGTGAGCTGTGAGGATGTCACGGATCGCACCGAATACGACGCCTCATTGTCGCTGCATCCCAGCGAGGAGGATCTGTCGCCACACGCCAAACGATTCAAGGATGAGGTACAGCTACACATAGCATTGTTTGGCTCCCGGCTTATAGCTATAATACATATAAATACATATCAATCATATTCAAAGATCGATATTAATCTCAATACGTACATTCTACTTCCTTAGGGACAAAATGGCTTTGAGGAACTGCGGCGTTATGTGAAACAGGGTGGTGACTTTAGCAAGGAGCTCATCTTTGTGCTTCAGGAGCGGTAAGTTCGCTAACTCGTGGGATAGCCAGCAGTTGAGTAACATCTCCTCTTCTCTCTAGAGCCGACTCTGAACTGATCTACTCCAAGTCGCTGTCCAAGTTGGCCAATAAACTGAATAAAGCTGGACGCGAAATACCCGGCAGTGTGGCGGATGCCTGGCGTGGTGTTGCTACTGAGATGGAAAGTCGCAGCGACATACATCGCCAGCTGGCGGCCTCACTAACAGATGAGCTGGTCAAGCCGCTCAAGACGGTCGTGGACAATCATCACAAGACACGCAAAGTGGTAAGCACTCTCCACTCACTCCACACAAACTCCTTAGTAATCCTTTGTCCTCTGCTGGGTGTAGGTCGAGAGCAATGTGGATAAGGCCGCTCGAGTGCTGAGCGAGTGGCGCGTGAGCGAGGCCAAGGCGAAGAAGGCATCACATACCGCTGCCCGGGAGAATGAGAAGCTGCAGGACGCAATGCTGGACGTGCGCATACAGAAGTCACCGTCAATAGCGCTGCTTCACCAGGGTCCCAACAAGGTGGCTGCCGAAAAGGAACTCAAATCCGCTGAAAAGGATTGCGTCAAGCTGGACAACAAACGTAAAAAGGCCGAGGAGGCAGTCAAGCGCGCCGATGTCGAGTACTATACGCTGTGCGTACGTGCCGAGCGTGCTCGTGTCGATTGGGAAATGGCCGTGCTCCGTGGCTCCTCGCAGCTCCAGAGCAGCGAACAACAGCGTCTGGGCAATATGCACAACTTTGTGCAGCAATATGCCCGACTCATCTCCGACATGAACCCCATACTCGGTGGCCTGGCCAATAGTCTGCAGCCTCAGCTGGAGGCTTGCAATGTGGCCAAGGATGTGCAGGTGGTGCGTAACATTCGTCGCAATTCGGAGGGTCCCAGCGAACAGCTGCTGCCCGATTTCTACTGTGAGCACACAACCCTCGCCATGAATCGTGAGCGTCGCAAGCATTCGCTGATCAAACTGCTCCAGCTGGTCAAGACCGATTTGGAACGGGAACGACGCTCCCGCGACGGACTACGCGGTTTATCCCAGTCACTGAGCAATCAGGAACATCAGAACATCACCGACAAGCTCTACCACGTGAGTGCGGCGCATTTGCAGCTGAAAAGCTATTGGAATTAACCCGCGTTATTCTTACTGTTTTTAGATTCGCTCCATGCTGACCTATCTGGAGGGAGCACGTCTCAAGCTGCACTCGGCTCTGCTCGAATTAGATCACAAGCCGCGCACCACGCACCCATTGGCGCAGCATATACAGGTAGATCTGGAAAAGCAACCAAAACTAGTTGCAAAGCTAAGAAATAGATAGAATCCGTTGTTTACTAATCGAACCGCCATTTTCTTATCGATTGCTCGATTATTGAACCAATTTTCATTTAACATGGACGATTGGTGGGAACACTGTAATGGCACTGTTGTTAACAGCGTTGATGCTAACAGAACTGCTGTTATGCTGTTCGCTTACGTCCGTGCTGCAGCTCACAATGTTAATCTCACAATGTTAATGATATTTATTATGATGACTCTGTAATGGCACTGTTGTTAACAGCGTTCATGCTAACAGAACAGCTGTTATGCTGTTCGCTTACGTCCGTGCTGCAGCTCAGAATGTTAATGATATTTAGTATGATGACACTGTAATGGCACTGTTATTAACAGCGTTCATGCTAACAGAACAGCTGTTATGCTGTTCGCTTATGTCCGTGCTGCAGCTCAGAATGTTAATGATATTTAGTATGATTTAAATCCACATCTGATACTCATATATATTTCTGTGATTTTTACAGATCACACGCGATCGCACGGGTCTGCAACAGAGCATCCTGAAGGTGCCCAACTGGCTGAAGAACAACGAGAAGACACCGCATTCGACCATGCTGTCCTCACAGGATGCCAGCGATGCCGCAGCCGATGATGATGACTACTGCACCCTGCAGACAAATGGCTCCTGTGCCAACATTAGCGCTGTGGCCACTACCAATGGGAATGGGTCGGTCGCTGGATCTGTGGGAGCAGCATCGGGACTGCTGAAGCATTTCAATCGAAGCAAAAGCAATATTGAGACATTTACCAGTCAACCAAAGATAATCTCGACAACAAATGCATCTCTGGCGGCAGCCACCAAGTCAAAGACATTGACTAGTGATCGCGGCCAGGCGGATGGTGGCTCCAATCAACAGGACTCGGACTTTGATGAGTTCAGTTCACAGGATGAGGATGAGCCCGAAACCCATGCACATCCCCATGCATACACGCACTTGGAGGAGAAGGCAACACAGAATTTCTATCAAAATACACAGGAGGTGCAGAGCTCATCAATGAGTTCGCATGGGGGCAACAATAGCATCAACAGCTCCAAGGAGATGGGCCAATGCCAGGTGCTGGGACGCTGCAAGGCGCTCTACAGCTATACGCCAAAACTGTACGATGAGCTGGAACTAAATCCCGGCGATGTTATCGAGGTCCATGCCAAACAGGATGACGGCTGGTGGCTTGGAGCCTTACGCAATCAAATTGGCATCTTTCCCGCCACGTATGTGGAGGAGTGTGCCTAGTCCATGATGCTGATCCAGCTCCAATGCGTATCCCATTATATAAGGTGTGCCTGTGTCTCTGTGAGTGTGTGCGTGTGTGTGATTAATACTTTGGATTTTTATCTATGTTTACAACGAGCTTTAACGGTCTCTGCACTAACATATTCAAATTATATATTACAAATGTATTTAAAGAATTCTTTATTATATCATAAATATTATCATAATTATATAGCGCCCAGTTGAGTCATTTCTGCTGCCTTTTTCTTCTTGACTACATTGAAATGTCGTTATGAATAAATATACTATATAATCGCTTAAATCATTTACACAATCAAACGACATAACGATAGTATATAGTAAAATATAGTACATGTATGAAGAATCACAAATGTTTTTTTTTTTCTGTCGTATTATGTTTCTGATGTTCTTTTTTTTATTATGATTAATATATATTTTTTTGATTCTTGATTTAATTACATTTAATAAATTATGTTAGTATATATATAGTATGTATATTTTCTAAAAATATAATAAAAAAAATTTAATAATGTATATATGTAATAATTCTTGTAGTTTCCATAGAAAAGGCATCAGTTTGTTAATAAAAGAAATGGACTTTATATATATTCGATTAGATCCGATCAAGTCAATATAGTCTAACATATTTTTCGAATTAAAAAGAAATCTAATCTACTCAAATATGCAATTGGTGAAATTCTTTTAGTCTGATCGTTGAGTTAACAGAATGCGCATAGGCTAACAGAATGCGCATAGGCTAACAGCATGCGCATAGGCTAACAGCATGCGAATTAGGCTACGAGCACTGTTAAATTTAACATTACACATTGAATGAATTATAGCTTAAACTGTTTACAATTTGCTGTTGATTCAAATTAAGTAATAATATAGTTCAGCTTATGTTGTTGCTGCTGCTGCCGTTGTTGTGGTGGCGTTGTCGAGGCAGCGCAGCTTTTGATACATATGAATGTAATGGGCCTGCAGCTGTTTCTGATAGCCAAGTACTTTGTCCTTTTCGGCACACCATTGCCGCTTCTCCAGCTCGAGATTAATGCGAAAATCATCGAGTTTCTGTCGGAGTTTGGCTATATCCTCGGCGTACGTTGTCGACTCCTCGATGAGTGTGTCCAGCGCCTGTTGGGCCGGCTGACCCTGATTCAGTTGCAATCGCTCCATGATGGCATCCAGTTGCTGTGGTGCCGCTGGTGTTGTTAGTGCCGCATGTGTCGTGTATTTACGTGTCTTCTGGCAGATCTCATTCAGATTGTCCAGCTGCTGTTTGAGGCGCGTATAGCGCCCACTGGGCTCCTCGCCGTACTCATGCGCTATGGCCAGATCGGAGAGCTCCTTGCGCAGTTTGGCCAGCTCATTGGTAAGTGCGCCGATCACCTGATCCTTTAGCTCAATTATCTTCTTTAACTGCAGCAGTTGTTGTTGTTGCTCCTCCTGTTCAACTTGTTGCTTTTGCTGCTGCTGCTGCTGCTCCTCCGCCTGCTGCTTTGGTTGACTTTGGCATGTGTTTGTTATACAGTTGTTGTTGTTGTTGCTGCTCGCTATGCTATTGCTGTGCCTCAGACTCACAATTGCATGGTCCTTCATATTGATTTCCAGCTGTGGGTAAAATACAAAGAAATATCCATGTTAGATGTTATCGTATACAAAGTAACATACCTATGCTAACAGGGTAATGTTAAGTTAAGAGCAAAGTTAAGGAGCTGTAAAGTAACAGACCAATGCTTACAGAGTTATATTATTTCGCGAAGAGCAACGTTAAAGAACTGTAAAGTAACAGATCCATGCTTACAAAGTAATTGTATTTCGCAAAGAGCTGTAAATTAACAGACCCATGCTTACAGAGTAAGTTAATTTGCGCAGAGCAACGTTAAGGAACTGTAAAGTAACAGACCCATGCTTAATGTTATTTCCCGAAGAGCAATGTTAGCTGTAAAGTAACAGACCCATGCTAAAGCGATAATGTTAGTTCCTTGACCTTTACTTTTCACCTTCCTATGCCAATAAGCATGGCTTTTCTTACATTTTTAGGAATATACTGATGTTTTACAGGCCAAAGCCAAAATTTAGTTAGCTAAGAATTCAACTCTTATCCCCATGGAACTTAACAGCGAAAACCAGACAGAATGTGTGTTGGCAATGCTGTGAAATTTGATTTTGGGCTGGCAACTCCAAGAACCAAACTAATAAACTTTATTTTTCTTTATACTAAAATAGAATTTACTTACATGCGCCTCCTTGAGCTGCGTTTTAAGTAAAGCTATCTCTCCATTGCGTTCGCAAACCTTCCACTCGCTGTCCTCCAGCTGGAGACGCAGCGCGGCCACTGTCTGATGAGCCTCGTTGAGCTGCTGATTGAGCTCGAGGGCGGAGCACTGGAGCTGCTGTTCGGCATTCTTGAGGCTCTTATTGCTGGTTCTGGTGAGGTCAAGTTGCTGCTGCAACTTTTGCACCTGCTCCGATTGACGCTGCTTGTGCTGCTTCAGCTGATACTGCTGCAGGGCCAGGAGCTGTTCCATCTTCTTGAACTTGAGCTGATACTCGCGCTGTTGGCTCTCGTAGAAGAGCTTAAGGCGTTGCGTCTCGTGCTCCCAGTAGACTTCCTTGTCCTGGAATGCGAAAGGAATTAGGAGAATCGTGTGAGTGTAAGTATCGGCAGGAGGAGATGTGTCCATGTGCCTGGCCTGACCTGGCCTGGCGTTGTGTGTGTGCATTATTTAACCTTTTGGACTTTGAAAATTACTTTCTCATTCTGTTCCATGGCCTGTCGCAGGTACGACAGCTCCGAGTCGCGATCCTTGAGCGCTGCTTCCAGCTCCGATATGCCAGAGTCTGAGGGTGAGGGTGTCAGATCGCTGCCCACCGCCACTGCGCTGCCTTTGCTGTGGATGAGTCATGGATTAATCAGTATTCTTCTTCTGTTTAGGTCTAATGGCTTACCTGCTGGCGCCATCGGGCCTATCATGGCCATTGAGACAGTCCAGGGCCAGACCGAGTGCATCCTCGTTGCTGTTGCGCTGCACCACACGATGGCCACGACGACGCGCTGCCAACTGACGCAGATCCGTTGTGCCTGGCAAGAGAATGGAAAGCTGTGAAAGTCTTTGAGCATTTTCCCAATAGGAACTCGATGAACTAACTGCCAAATTTCTGTGCAACAGCTGACGTGGTCAGCGGCACCAGCGATGGCGTTGAACCATATCCATAACGCTCTCCCACCACCACCGACTGCGATAGTTGTTGTTGCTGCTGCTGCTGCTGTTGCTGTTGCTGTGGCTGCTGCTGCTGCTGCTGCTGCTGCTGCTGGGAGGCAATGCGATAGTCCGGCTCAAAGGGAATCGGCTTGAAGGCAATGGGACGCAGATAGTTCCCAGCACCATTATGCTGCTGCAGACAGAGACAGAGAGAGGGGCGAAAGGTAATCAATCATGGCGTCAATCAAGTTGAATCGCGACCAAACCCATTGGGTATTCGGTATTGGGTCACACCCAATGCAAAGCCTCACCTGCTCCATGGCCTCGCCCGTTAGCTGCTGTTGCAGCTGCTCACTAATGGCCATACGGTTTCCGGCAGCAGTAATGGGCGTGGTCCGGCGTACAGTCGGCGTCTGCTGTATGAGCATGGCTGGCAATGATTGCAACGCCTCCTCACCGCCGCCCTCCGTCTCCCCGACACTGGCCACACAGCTGCGGCTCAGCTCGAACATTTGCCGTATATTATGGAACTTGGTGCGCATCTGTGATCCACACATGGTCACATCATCATCCAGATTGCTATGACTGCCAAATTTCTGGCTCAAACGCCGCTGCTCCTGCCGCGACTTCAATGTGCCCGTGTGCATTGCGCCACCATGTGTGGCCAGCTGCAACATGGGTGATCCCATGCTGCCCAGACTCGGTGTACTCCGCAAGGTCAACGGTGCATTGTTCTCCAGCGAGACGGAGCGCTTATGTCCACGCCTACCGACAACACCAACTGGACTGGATGCAGACAGTGGCACCACAGCGTGCGCCGGCAGAGCCATGTGCGTGCCACCAGACATTCTCCAATTGCAATTGCCCAGTGCAGCTGGAAAGATCGAGAGAAGAGTGACAATTGGATGAGATGATACAGTGGATGGCTTCCGGATTCTATAGAAAAGCTACTAAAAGGTGTAATAAGTTGGCGTAGAAGAAAGTGCGTTAGACCCATTGAAGTATATATTGACCCATATACATATATATCGTGATCTGATCTGATCAAGCCAAGTCTATATAGCCAAGTTCAACTGTCACTTCGACCAGGTTACTGGTTGCGGCCCTTCGGGGAGTATCGTGGTGGCTGTGTGTTATAACCCATATGCGGGTAGAGGGTGTCGCTCGACGTGGAGTATCGTTATTCAACCGGTTGCCGTAATACCACAGATCGGAAGAGGTTTTAGGTAGGCCTCGCTCCTCACCAAGGTGGAAGTTCACGACCCAAACAGTCGGCTCTTCAATTTGGTACCCGCGGAGTTTACTCCAAGGGGGCGCTGATTGACGCTTATTTCATATCCCTGTGCAAGGGCACCGTGAGATTGAGCCATCGTTGCAGGTGTTCACGTTAAACCACTCGACTTTCATGTCACTTCGACCAGTGTAAGCTGGTTCAAGCCATGCTCTAGCACGGCCTTGACTGGGACCACCGTGAGTGGCCATGTAGAGTGCTCACATTCTGATCCTCTGGCTGTATTTTGAGATCAAGTCCAAGTGGACGCTAACGGCTTATACAGCTTTTTGTTAAATATTCATCTGCCTTTAAAAAGTGGCGCAAAAGCAATAGATACAGACCGAGAGAGAGACTGAGACTGAGACTGAGAGACTTTTATTATACTCGCAGTGCCACCTTCAGGTTGTGGCTCGGCGAGTGGCACTTTCTCGTTTCAAAAGACTTGTCGACCCATATTCTATGCGGCAACTATTTCTCAGCCATTGACAAGCCAAAGTGTCCGCTGTCCACTGTCCACATCGGGCAACGGTGCTCAGTTTTATTGAGATCATTGCAGAAACTCGTAAGGTTCTTGCAACTGGTTTGTTTGTGCCACGGCATTTGGCAACAGGTGGCAAGACCGGGCGGCCTTTGAGGCCATTACATTAGCTATTCAGTATATACCCTCACTACATCAGGTCACTTCTGAGGTTACTTTTGTCCGACTGACATACATACGGATACAGAACAAATGTGTAATAATGTTGTAAACATGGTTTCTATTAATGTAAGAATATCTAAACAAAGTAATACGGGAAATTCCGCTTGTAACGGATCTCTTTTGCGGCAATCAATCGTTGTTATTATAATTCTACTTATACTTATATATATTTATCTTAGTCTCTTTTATTGAGCTTCTATTTGTTTTCGTTACGTTTTCAGCTCGATTCTTTCAGCTGGAGCCACTTAATTGGCTATTTATTTGGCCAACTCTTTAATGCCCAGCGATCAAGGCAATTAAGTGTATTATGCGTTTGTGGAAATCACATTTAATAAGCCATAATTGCCAACGAAACTTAATCTTGCTGAATTGCCAAAATTGATGAGGAAGTCCATGAAATCAACTTAAAGTAAGTATAGAAAAGTCAAATACTAGACAAAATCACTCATTAACATTCGCCAATTGTTTTTTAGATAAAAGATGAAATACAAACAAATGGAAAAAGGAATCCCGGAATCAGATGACTATAACCAGTCGGAAATCTAGGACGACCTATAAATATTTACAACTGCTTAAAATATTATTCAATATACTCAATAACTGATTGATTGAAGTTTCCACATTCCTATAATTAAGGTATATGTCTACGACCATTAGAAGCTGCAGTCAAATCAAGTTAAAGTAAGTATAGAAAGTCAAATACCAGACAAAATCACTCATTAACATTCCCCAATTGTTTTTTAGATACAAGAGGAAATACAAACTAATGGAAAAAGGAATCCCGGAATCAGATGGCTATAACCAGTCGGAAATCTAGGACGACCTACATATAAATATTTACTACCGTATAAAATATTATTCAATATACCTAATAACTGATTGATTGAAGTTTCCACATTCTTATAATTATGGCATATGTCTGCAGTCAAATATCTCAAGCATTTAAGACTTCCTGAGAGAAAGTAGAACACACACACACACACACACACACACACACGGAAACGCGAGGTTCTATACGGTTCGCAAAACTAAGAATTGTCACAAGACTTCATAAACAAGTTGAAGCTGATGTTAACAACGTTTTACAACAGTTTTCAGCTGTGGTTTATGTGGCATTTCAGCTGACTGAGTGTTGGATAATTCAGCTCATTCGACCTCATCCATTTGAATGAATGGCGGGGCATTCATCGCAGATAGACATTAGCAGGCAGCTTGCCGCAATGCTTCAATGCTTTTCACTTTGGCCTGTAATTGCGAATGCAATTTGTGGATAAACATAGAGACAGACACACACTACAGACGGACTACTACTCGTGGATATTTCGCAAGATTTCTATATCTGTTGAGTTTGTCTTTCATACACGATTGGAATATACTAGCTAAGGCGACGCATAAATCCGGGCCGCTCCAGTGGATGTTTCGCAATGCCCAGCTGCCAATGAAATCCAAGTAGATGTGTGTATGTTTGGATACATATAGTAGATATAGACACATATATATTGTACTAGGCTTGCCGATAACAAAGGCGACAATCGATCGGTCGTTGCCAATGAAATTAATGTACTGAGCGATAAACATAAAGAGACCAGTCGAGAGTCTCTGCGGAAGACTCTATCTGCGACTCTCGGCTAACTGCAAAAACTATCTGAGCTTCGACCGAAAGAAACCTGTTCACATTTTGGCCAGCGGCACGTTCTCGTCTGCCCAACACCGACACCAAAGCCAATGGCCAATGGCTTGATTTCTGCTTTTGAAAGTTGCCATCAATGAAAGTCTATAAGTCTTGCCACACACAAAAAAAACCATAAAATAAAATTCATAAACAATAGCAAGAGCAACAACAACAACAACAACAAGCGACACAGATCCGCATACAGAGGTCCATTCAATCAGAACACACATTTGCATTCGATTTTGAAAAGTGTTTTGACCCTAAAAAAAAAAGAAACAAACAAAAAGTATAACTAATACCCGACAGCCGTCCTCTTATGTTAAGGTTTTTACACCCTGCACATAAACAAAGTACAAAAGGGTCTGTTCAGTTTGTGCAACTGAGAAATGTGTGTGACGTGGCAGACACCAGAACGAGGAGCTGAGGCGATATAGCCATGTCCGTCTGTCTGTCCGTCCGTATGAACACCTAGATCTCGTAAACTGTAAGAGCTAGAGACATCATACTTGGCAATTAGATGCCCCTACAGTGCAAGCGGATCAAGTTTGTGTTAGATTTTTGATACCTCCCCCCCCCCCTCCCCCAAAAACCGCGAAAAACTGCCACACCCACAATTTTAAAGATACATACTTGTGATTTGGCATACAATAATCTTATGGTAATCTTTATCTGTGCTGTGAATTGTGACTCAATCGGATGGTAAGCACTGAAGATATTCGAGATTAAAGTTCACGTACTAGGTAAGGGGGGAGCAGCGCGAGCGTATGTGTGGTTGCGTGCGACTTTACGATATGTGTGCATGTTTGAGTGTTTGTTAGTGTGTGTGTGTGCGAAGGAAAGTACCGGGTCTGCTACTGTCGATTGCAGCCGACTGTAGCTGTCCGGACTCTTTTTACCACAGTCTCGAGTTTTGCCACTGCCAAGCGGCGTATGAGTAATAAATGAATGCGCTGACCATAAGAACTAAGACAGGCGACGCAATCGCAGTCGCAGTCAATATCGCAGCCGCCGTCGCAGTCGGCAGTCAACAGTCAACAGTCATCGTCGGTGGCCAGCGTCGAGCATGTTCGAAACACCAGCCCCATTAGCTTTTTCCCACGCTCACCGCAGCAGCAGCAGCCGCAGCCGAAGTCTCAGCCGGCGCCGCAGTCGCACTTATATGCACGCTGAGTACTAACTACGTTCATTTGATTTAGCGCTCGCACAGTGGCATGCATTCCACTTTTTTTGCAAATAAAAATAACTAATTTATGATTCAGCATACATGTAAAGTAGCAGAGGTAGCAGCCGGTTAACAGAGTGCTGTTAACCAACAGTATCACCTATATATCGATGACGACTATCGATTAACAAACACACACTTCAGCGTCGGTCGAGAGTTGCAACAGTGGGTATCGTTGGCTTCGCTTAAGTTGAAATAAGTAAAATACGTTGTTTAAGTTGCTGTCATTTAAGTTGAAAATAAGTTGATAACGTCGTTTAAGTTGCCTTTATATTAGTTGGAAATACTACAAACATCTTGTTATCTTTTTGGTTATAATATTAAATAAACACTCTTCATAATATATCTTACATACATATATTTGAGGAATACAATTCGTTGCTATTCGTGTGTACATGTATATCCCTTAACAATTGCGGATTACAGATTACAGATTACATTGTGTTTGTTGTTTCTGCTAACCACACGACCTAAGTCTCCGAATGTTCGGTTTCTGGTTCGGTAACTGGTCATACATATATTGAAGGGATATAATTTGTTGTGTTTGTGTGTGTTATATATCTATGTATATCCCTTAACAATTACATATTACAGATTACGCTATGTTTGTCAATGCTGCTTTACTCCACACGGGGACGTTTGGCCAATGAGGGTTCGCCTTCGATTCCGGGTTCGGCTTGGTGTCCGGATTCGTCTTGGAGTCCGGTTTCGGCTTGGAGTCCAATTTCGCCTTGGAGTCCGGGCTTGCCTTCGACAATATCGTCGTCCTGGCAATCTTTATCCGATTCACAATTAACATTTCCATTCCTTTTCTTTTGGATTTTCTGCTTCTTGGCAGCAGGCAACAGCTCTTCAACCAGTTGCTGTATTTTCTCAATAGTGCCGGTAACAGCGTACAGATTCGAAGCGCAGAAGTGGCATAGTTTGATCGGTATGTTTGGAGGTATCTAAATGAGTTTACAATATGCCCGACATGAGTATTAAAACAATTTAATTCATAAATTTACTAAACTGTACTTACTTCGCCATTTTAGTTAGAGATTTCGATAGCAGAGGTATGTCGATTGAAAATTAAAACTGTTCTCACTTAACATGCCAAATAACAGAGCTGCTAACTTAACAGTGTGGTTTTTGCCTTGATAGGGGAGAATAACACAAATGTAAAATAAATATTTACAGGAAAATAATCAAAAACAACCCAAAATCAGTCAAGTAAGACGATAGAGAGGATTGCATGAGGTCTGTTAAGTCACAGCTTTGATATTAACAGACTGCAATAGGTCTGTTAAGTCACCGTTTCGTACAACGTGTCCGCGATTATGTCTGTTATCCGTTAACATAGTGTTGTAAAACTCCACACTAATTGTCTTGAGTCATCCCAGAATAGTTGCAAGTCATAAAATAAGTTCGTCTACATTCTGCGGAATTTTTAGCTAGTTGGAGTTGCCAGATTGTTTTAACATACGACTTATCAAAAATACCGAATATTAAAGTAACGCAATTTTAGAGCTTTTTTTTGTCTTTCTAAATGTTTTTTCATTAAATTTTATATAAAGTTTTAATATAATATTTTTAAAACAGTTTTTTTTAGTATTATACATTTTATTCCAGTTTGTAGTTGAAAAAAAAACCCCTAATTTTAATGTGATCCACTGTGTGTATTATACATTTTATTCCAGTTTGAAGTTGAAAAAAAAAAACCCTAATATTAATGTGATCCACTGTGTGTTTTCACGCCATTTTAACAAATGGGTACCACTGTGCAACGAACTCGAATGCTGCTAATTTATTTTTCATTTTCTTGTTTTTTTTTTTTGCACATTTTTATCTTAAAGTTTTGAGCAAAAGGCAAATGCCGCCAAGCGAATGAGTTAGTTATTTATTGTTGATTGTGATTTTTTAATTGAATTCATTTAGACGGTAACGAAGTCGTTGTTGTTGTTGCTGTTATTGTAGTTGTTATAGTTGTTGTTATAGTTGTTGTTGTTGTTGCAATAATTGCACTCAAAGTTTAAGGCATTGCGCAGTCGCACACGTTTAGCACATGAATTGCAATAAACACTTAGGGTTTAAGCATGTAACAAAACGAATGCTACAGTCGCGTCGGCGCAGCTGCAACTAGTTCCGGCATGAAATGACGATAGACAGCGAAAAGTTCAGATGCTGAGATCAATAATTTATATGTTTATTGCATGATTGATATACATTTTTAAGGATTGGAGATAAATTGAACTTTAGAATTAATAAGAGCGAAATGTATATCATAATAAATATTTATATAAAAATCACATGCACATACACACGTGCTTATACACATATACCTATACACACAAATATACGCGTAAATACAAACACTAACCACATACTCATACAGAAATTCATATTACACATATGTCCTAGTGCCAGTGTACACTGTGGCTTCCCCCCTCCTCCAGTCACATGCCTAGTACAGAAAATTTATTGCCCAATATCTCCGGTGTTTATTATCCGATTGGGCTGCAAATCGCACCCAACATTCATAGCATCTAAAGCTTTATTTATGCATAGAAGGAATCCAGTTACTCTAAAACTGTACATGCTAAGAACATTTTTTCAAATTTGAGGGGTTGGGGGATGAGATATCCAATTAAAAACAAAAACTTGGCCTGCCTTTGTAATACACGAACCAAACAAGAAAGCATTAAGTCTCTTGCTCTTATAGTTTCCGAGATCTCGGTGTTCATACGGACGGGCAGACGGACAGACAGACATGGCTATATCTATATACCATATCCATATACTACTGCAGTCATTATTATAGATTCTCTCAGCGTTTATCTACTATCTTTAATGGCAGTTAGTTACACAAAACGAGCATACCCTGTGCGTGGCGTTCCGATTGTATAAGCGTGACGAAAACAATACACAAATGAAAGAAAGAGTGAAATCCAATAAAATAGCAATAAAACTGCAGTCGAAATTTTTTCTTTATACAATTATTTATTTATCGCTTGGCAGTTTTTCATTTTGACGCAATCGAAAAAAATGCATTGGAAATTGGAAATGTTTGGTTTTCATTTTCAGGTTAACGCATTTGGAAATCCATTGAAATTTATCGACTTGCTTCATTCACAGATTGCAAAAGGTCAGCGCAGAAGTTTCTTTCTCTGTGTGACGTCACAATGGATGCGATTACGATGACAATGATGATGATGATGGTGATGACGATTACGGGGCAACTAATTTAACATACATACATATAAGAGCATTAATGCACGCTTGCAACATTTAAGCTCAAAACGGAATTCAAAACCCCGTTTTGCCTCCATTCGATTGACATTTAGTGGCATAAATAAGCCGTAAGAAATGCGCACCTCTCACACACACACACACACACACACAGCAGCTACGCCTATACCCCAAGCCGTGTGACCAGTTCCAGTTGGCCCAGCGATCATCAACGTTGACCTTGGCTGCTGTCCGCTGTCCGCTGTCCACGGTCCACTGTCTGCCATCTGAACCGGTAGCATTAACGGGCCACTAAGCTGCTGATCTTTCAAATGGGAGTGGGCCAATGTGGCTTGGGTTTTGGGGCCACTATTGAAGTAGTTCAAATCTCTTTGGTTTCGATGTCATTGTTTTTTATTGAGAAATGCGAATAACGCGTACGCTTTATAATCTAAACTATAGCCTACAGCTATAGAGATGTAGAGGCAATTGGATAAATCCTCTAAAGAAAATATATATATGTATTTATATGTACTATAGCATCATCACACTACCATGGATATTTTCGAATATCTTTAGTTTAATATATTATAAATATTTCAATAAGAAAGTAGTGATTATTATAAAGTTCTTGAAAATATTACTGTATTAGATTTCCTTACAGTAAAATAAGGTAATATATCTCTTCAATTTCTAAAAAATAATCTAAATGATATATATTCTATTTTCGAAATATTTACAAGATAGATAAGATAATATTTCATTTTAATTTCTAAAATAATATTATATATTCTATATAAAATATGTAATATATATATATATTGAAAAGTATATATGTATATGTATTACAGCATCCTCACACTACCATGGATATTTTCGAATATCTTTAGTTTAATACATTATATTGAATTATTGAATTATTATATTGAAATATTAATAAGAAAGTAGTGATTATTATAAAGTTCTTGGACATTCTTCTGTATTAGTTTTTCCTTACAGTAAAATAAGGTAATATATCTCTTCAATTTCTAAAAAATATTCTAAATGATATATATTCTATATTCAAAATATTTACTAGATAGATAAGGTAATATTTCTCTTCAATTTCTAAAATAATATTATATATTCTATATAAAATATGAAATTTATATATATGTATATTAAAAAATATATATGTATGTATATGTACTATAGCATCCTCACACTACCATGGATATTTTCAAATATCTTTAATTTAATATATTATAAATATTTCAATAAGAAAGTCGCGATTATTATAAAGTTCTTGGACATTCTTCTGTATTAGTTTTTCCTCACAGTAAAATAAGGCAATATTTCTCTTTAATTTCTAAAAAATAATCTAAATGATATGTATTCTATTTTCGAAATATTTACAAGATAGATAAGATAATATTTCTCTTCAATTTCTCACAAATATTCTAAATGATATACATATATTCTATATTCGAAATATGTAGGTATATATGTATTATTTCTATGCAGAAACTAAACTATTTAAATCCCAATGAATGAACCGATGTTATACATTTTGGCAATTCAACGTTGTCGATTGTTTGTGCTTTTGTTTCTGTTTCTTTTGTCTATGTTTTTTCTATTTGCTTTCTAAGCAATTCACAGTAAATACACCCACTGACCAATGTGTTTTTAACTAAGTATTCATGCATAACTGTTGAGCATTGTTTTGGCCTTTTGCTGTTTCCCATATGGCCAAAGCCTGAACCATTCAAGTGGCCCAAATTGATGCGGGCAGCAATCGCCACAAAAATAAAAAAATATCTAATTTAGCAAAAATACGGACAGCAAATTAGACTGCAAACGTATCGACTGAAAGTTTCGCAGTGAAGAAAATCTATATATCTATAAGCGATAGTATAATTTTCCAATTTGAGAAGTAAAGTAAGCCATAAGAATAGTATGTAATAGCCAAGTTAATTAGATCCTCTGCTTTAAAGAAGTACAAAAGGGTCTATTAAGATTGTGCAACTCAGCAATGTATGTAACAGGCAGAAGGAGGCGTGGCAGACCCCACAAAGTATATATTCCTGATCAGGACGACAAGCTGAGTCGATCTAGCCATGTCCGTCTGTCTGTCCGTCCGTATGAACACCTAGATCTCGTAAACTGTAAGCGCTAGAGACATCATATTTGGTAAGCAGATCAAATTTGCGTTAGATTGTTGATACCTCCCTCCCCCCCCCCCCCAAACCGCGAAAAACCACCACAGCCACAATTATAAAGTTACAAACTTGTGCTTTAGCATACAATAATCTTATGATAACCTCTATCTGTGCTGTAAATTGTGGCTTAATCGGATAATAAACACCGAAGATACTTGAAATTAAAGTTTCCGTGCTAGGCAAGGGGGTACAAAGGAAAGTACAGCGTGTCCTACTGTCGGTTAATGTCAAATAGATTATAGATTGAAACACAAACTATCACTTGCACTGAACGCAAGTTGTATATACCCCATATGTTCAGCAGCACTGGGTGCAGGGTATAACAATAGAATGTCCACACACAAGTACATAAGTATAAAGCTATGTATAGGTAGGTATGGTATATACATATATGGACAGGTGGGCATAGGCCATTTTGACGCCTCAATGGGTTTTTTGTTGAACGTTTTTTGTGCTCTTTTTTTGGTTTTAGTTTAACGTAATATAATATTGTTGTGAAAAACTATTGACCTTAAATTGTAGCAAACGCGTTGGCGTAATGATACCCAAATTCTTGCCCATGACAACAGATCAACAGATCGGGAGATCGAGAGATCAGTGTGTGACTATTTTAAGCAAATGAGCTGAAATTTATGTTTTGACTGCTTTTGGCACAAAATCAAAATCAAAATCAGAAAATGCAGATAGCAGGCAGTAAACTATGTGCAGGAAACCCGCACTTAATGATGTTGCTGCTGCTGCTGCTGCTGCTGCTAATGATGATGGCAATGACAGCTATGACAGTTGCGGCGCATATGCAAATCAAGTTTCGGTCAATTGCATGGCCAATTAACAGCAGCAACAACTAAAGCAACAGCAGCAGCAGCAGCAGCAGCAACAGCTCAATATCCGGGCTCTGGCTTGAGTCTGTGGGGCAATTAAGTGAGCAACGCTTGAATCGGCACAAGAGCAACAATTACGAATGCGGAGCAGGCAGCCGTGGCACATGCAACACACAGCAAAACGCTTTCACTGACCATTGCCAGTGTTGCCAGTTGCCAGTTCAACGGCAAATCCTAGCCCCAAGAAGATCAAGACGTGGGCGAGCGTTAGCTTTCCCACGTTGCTGCTGCTGCTGCTGTCGTCTTGGGGCTTGGTCAGCCATTAGTCACGCTCAGCTTTGTTTACTCGTTGTTTTTTTCTTTTTGGCAAAGAACAAATAAACAATCAGGCGGCAAAATGTCCATAGATGTTGCCACACACACACACACACTCGCACACAACAAATCCGTTCACTTTCCCAATGTTGCTGATGTAGCGCATGTTGCTGCCGTTACTGTTGCTGCTTAATGCTTCCTCCCTCTCCCCGTGTCTCCATCCCCGTTTGCATAATAAATAATTCAAGCCAAGAGCTCTGGCTGATATCAGCAATAATAATTGTAAATAATCGCAACAGCAACAGTTGCTGACGCTGCCTGCAACATGCCAACATTTTGCGGAGAATTATTCTGATTATGCTCTTCTCTAGCTGAGAAAATGTTCTCTGCAGCGTGTCCAAGGCGCAATTCTGTATGCAATTAACAATTATGGCAAGTGGGAGCTGTCTCTACTCACATCAAAATTGCCGACAGTGGAGAGGGGAAGATGGAGTGGAGGAGTGGAGGAGTGGAAGACCGAGAGAGTGGCGGAGTGGAGTAGAGACAGCGGCGTAGTTAGAGACTTGCACTTAGTGGAGACACACACCACAGAGTCGGAGTCAGAGTCAGAGTCACAGGCTATAGAAGGCGTTCATCATGACTGCGCCTTTTCCCCCTTTCACACACACTCACTCTCACACACACTCACACACACACTCACACTTTAAATGTGCCGGAAACATATTGGGCTTGGCCCACGATTTGTAAGTTTGGAGTGTCGCAAGTTTTGTTTCTTTCAATAATCACAAATCATGCCCAGAGAAATAGTAGATAGATAAATGAATAGATAGAATGAAAGATAGATAGATAGATATGAAATCAAACTTTTTTATACACTTTTTTATACAGTATTCCAACAGACAAGAGGGAGAGTTGTCAGCGGTATATACTAGTAAAACTTTCAAGTCAGTACTTCAACAGCAAATGGGGTATATTAGGTTTGCGAATTTGCACAAGATGAACTTCGTTTTTAATGCAGAATATATAAAGCAACTATTGCAGAAATTTCAGCTGCCAATGATTGTCAATCAGTCAATCAGTCCAATGTATAGATTAATCAGTGTATTGTTCACTAAAGCACTCAGAACTGCACTCTATTGGCTCAGCCCTTATTATAACGATAAACCCAATCTAAGCTCATTATACGATAAGTAACTTAAATGCCAAATGCAACAATTGATATCATGATTGTCAATCAGTTGGTAGAAAAAATAATGGCATACTAGATGCTAAAGATTTGCGCAATGATAAGCATAATTTCAGCTAGATAAATAAATGAGTTTAGCATGACCTCAATTATGGGTGACTGACGGACTGACGGACTGACGGACTGACTGATTGACTGACTGTGTGACTGATGGACAAACTGACTAAATGACTGACCAACTGACTGACTGACAGACTGACTGATAGACTAGATAGATAGACTGACTGACGGACTGACAGACTGACTGACTAACTGACTGACTAAATGACTGACGGACTGACTTATGACTGACGAACTAACGGACTGACTGTGGGACTGATGGACAAACTGACTAAATGACTGACTAACTGACGGACTGATCAACTGACTGACTGACTAACCTACGGACTGACTGACTGACTGACTGACTAACTGACCGACTGACTGACCGACTGACTGACCATAGTGTCGCCTTTTCTTTAGCTGATTCTGTTGCTGCTTCTGCTTGCTCTGCTTGTTTATCATTTCACCTACATTCACGTGCAGATAGAGAAGCAGACGAATGCAACGCACAGACCGACAGACAGACAGACCGACAGACTGGACAGACGCATGGCCGGAGTCAGCGAACAGTATCAGAAAGTGATCATATATCTGTATAACCTGTATGTTGATTTTCACCAGCTCGCCAGTGTATAACTAGATACACACATAAGTATGTATGCCAGCCTGTATGTACGTATGTACTTGACTCTCTCGCAATGTGGGGTTCTGCGCCCCCAACATAAATAAAGAAAAAAGAAGAAAAAAGTGAATTTCTGCGGCACTCGCTCCACTTAGCCTTCGACTTGGATAACTTTTATACACTGCTGGCTTTTTGTCTTTTATTTTAGTACTATATACACATATGTATAGAGATGTATGACTGTATGTATAAAGATGTGTACATATGTATGTGTGTGTGTGCACATACTTAGTTGTGTTTCTGCGCACTTGGCCTTAATTGCGCATGCGCGCGCACTTTCAATTCCTTTTGGCCGATGACGACAATTCGGTTTCAGTTTCGGGTGATTGGGAGCGGGGCATGGGGCATGGGGCATGGGGGGCATGGGGCCAAGCCAAACCGAAATGCCGTGTGGCAAATTGATGCTGGAGCAAAAGTAGATTTAAAGCTCAGCGATAATGATGCGACTCTCTGCAATGTAATAATTTTTCAAGTTTTTTCTGTCTGCCATAAAGCAGCGCAAAGCTGTATGCTGGTGGTAGTAACGTGGTCCAGCTACTCTCTGCTCTGGCCAACAGGTAAACAACAGGTAAGTTCACGGCAATGGCAACAGTAGAGCCAGAATTCCAATGCGACTACCAGTTGCTCTACATTACATTTTAAATGAAACTATCAAGTGCAAATGATAATCTAATTCTTGAAATTTATTAATGTTCCCTTATTCCTATTACCAATTTGGATTTACTTACAGTATATTTCAAGCTCTACTCTAGCTTAGTTTACATTTCACAGTATCTTTTCATTCACACGGATTTAATTAGAATTTTGCATCTAACGGCCACGACTTGAGGGCGTTCCTACAACATTTTCCATGGACCAGTAATTACGGGTATAATCGCATAAAGATCATTTGAGCGTGCTATAGTATTGTACCCTAATCTGATTGAAGTGTATCGAGTAATAAAAGACAGCTCGCATATTTCTAGAGGCAGCCAGAGGCAGTGAGATGTTTTTATTATATAGTATATACAATATATATGTATATCTGTGTTTTTTTTGCTACTTTGGCAACAGGTTCGCTCGATGTTGAGATAAAGTCAAACGGCTCAATAATCGAAGACAACTCCAACTTCATGGCTGGGCTCACACTGGAGCCGGATGAAATGAGGACAACAACAGCGACAACTTTAATGAGGTTATGTCTAGTTTGTAGCTGTATCTGTATCTGCATATTGGTACGCGTATCTACTTGGATCGGTGTCTGTATCTGTATCTATATATCGTTCAATTTCTTCAGCTCGTAAAATTACGTTTCGAGTAAAACGCGCTTAAAGTTTTGCGCTTATACTGAGCTTACACTAAGGTCGAGTGATGTATGCGCTGCCCACGCAGTGACTCTTTGAGATAGAAAGATGAAATTTGTACACGATGTAAATCATGATTCAGTGAATATTTCTGCATCATTAACTCAAAAGCGTAAAATGTTCAGTTATGCGCAGGCTTTAAGTATCTGCACCTGTATAAAGTCTCAGCATATATCTATCTGTATCTTTACCTGTATTTCATATCCATAAGCTACCTGTGTGTGTGTGTGTGTGTGTGTGTGCGTGTGTATTGGATGTGTGTCAGCTGGGATAGGCAGAGCCAGTCAGCCAGGTTTGTTCAATTCTGTGTTTTTTCTCTTTGATTTTGCCTTGCTCTAAGGCAACCCCAATGTAAGCATAAGTAAATGAAACACACACACAGAGACACTAAAGAGAACTACAATAACAATAAATGGCAAATGTGTGTTTTCTTACCTCTTCCACGGATCGTAATACCTGGTACTCGTAATTGCTGTTGACTTTTGGTGCCTTGCGGTTTTCCTTGTTAATGCTGTTGCATATTTGCGTTAGCTTTCGGCAGAATTGCACAAATCATTTAAACAATATCAAAATCCACAACAACAAAAACCAAACAACATTCGAGAGATTTCATGGGTTTTGCACACTCGCACACACACTCACTGTGATAACAGTAATAAATCGTAAAACCAAACAAAAAATCAACAAAAACAACTTTGAAATAAAACCGTTGCACGCCTGCGCTTTGAAATTTGTTTTGCTCAAGCTTTTCGCTCAACTACTAGAAGTATCTTCAAGACGCAGACGCAGCGCCAACATTCACGAACGAGTGTTCAAAGCAAACTGACGACGACGTCTCCGCCGATTCGATTGCGACTGCGACTGCGACTGCGCCAATCGTCGCTCACAACGAGCAGTGCTGCGCGTTCAGCCTTTTTTTTTGCTTCGGCAAGACTCAAGCAAGATAACATAGGGATTCCTGAAACTGATTTTGATTTGCTTTTAGAAAATCAAAATCTATTGAAGGAACGACCTTTTTATTTTAAAATTGCATAATGCTTACAAAGAATTCCATTTTCAAATAACACCAAGTGTTGCAACATAGTTTTCTACGTAGTAAACGGTCAAACAAGGATGAACGGTCTCTGCTTCGGAGCTGATTTTTCTAAAACTTTTAGTGTGACCGTCATTTCCGTACTTTCTGTGGTCACACACAAAATTTTGTATGTCATAATCGAAATCAAATCAAAAGGAATCCCACTATTAAAATGATATAAATATTCAGGCCTGTTCCCATTTCCGAATTTGTACAATCGATTTACGTTTTGAAAAAAAATTGGCTTCTAAATTCGATGTATTGTTTTCAAGATACGAAAATGTTTATTGTACTTACACACGAAGCTAATCTATATCGAAATCGACCAAATATGAAGCTAATCGAAAACGATGAATTGTAATTTGGAACCCCATTTTTTTTCAAAAACTATATCGATTGAACGAATTCGAAAATGGGCACAGGTCTGAATATATATCAGAGCATAACTAATTTAACTCATTCACAATTTGCAAATTAAATATTATAGGGATTCCAGAAACTGATTTTGATTTGCTTTTAGAAAATCCAAATCAGTTGAAGAAACGACCTTTTTGCGCATTGATTTGATTTTATTATAAAATTCGAGAACGCTTACAAAGTATTGCATTTTCAAATAACTGTAATAAACACCAAGTGTTGCCACTAGTTTTCTACGTAGTAAACGGTCACACAAGGATGAACGGTCTCACAGCAAGATAATCAAAATCAAAATCAGCTTCGGAGCTGATTATGCTAAAACTTTTAGTGTGACCGTCATTTCCGTACTTTCTGTGGTCACACTCAATATTTTGTATGTCATAATCGAAATCAAATCAATATCAGTTTCAGGAATCCCACTATTAAAATGATATAAATAATTAGGCACTTAATTTAATTTTAACAATAATATCAATAGCAGCATATCCGTTAATTTAACATATAAAGAAATCAACAAAGTATAAAAATTGCTTAATATTATTTTTGAAATGAATAAACTTTACACTTTTATAGTTGAGCTCTATTTTCATCTTCATATAAAAACTATTCAAATTTATATCCAAAATTGTTTAGCGGTTTTTTCTTTTGCCAACACCGCTGAGCCCGCTCGTTTCGCTGTATTGATGGCGTTGCCACTCTGCTGCAGTAAATGTGACTGATTTGCAGCAACCGCAATCGCCCATTCATCCATTCAACGCGCACTTAGGCATCGGCTGATTAGCTGCAGCGCAGTCCCCGTTAATTTCCCTCAATTTTGCGGCTTTATTTTTTGCATATGGGTTAGTATTCTCTCGCGCTACACACACACACAGATGTGTGATGTTATGTGTACATATGCAGACAACTGTACAATCGTAATGAGCGTCCGGAGATTGAATCATTATGCTATAACATTACTTTTGTTTGAACTGCCCAACGGCTGTACATAAGACAATAGAAAAAACTCGGAAAGCTACAGTCGGATGCAACCGACAGTAGGAGACCCTGTACTTTCCTTCGCACACACACACGCTAACATACACTCACACATGCACACATAGCGCAAAGTCACACGCAACCACACATACGCTCGCGCTGCTCCCCCCTTACCTAGTACAAGGAATTGAATCTTGAATATCTCCGGTGTTTATTATCCGAAATTCACAGAACAGATAAAGATTATCATAAGATTATCGTATGCCAAAACACAAGTTTGTATGTTTAAAATTGTGGGTGTGGCAGTTTTTCGCGGTTTTTGGGGGAGGGGGGGCAGGTATCAAAAATCTAAAACAAACTTGATCTGCTTGCGCTATAGGGGCATCTAACTGCCAAATATGATGTCTCTAGCTCTTACAGTTTCCGAGATCTAGGTGTTCATACGGACGGACAGACAGACGGACAGACAGACGGACAGACAGACGGACAGACGGACATGGCTAGATCGACTCAGCTCGTCGTCCTGATCAAGAATATATATACTTTGTGGGGTCTGCCACGCCTCCTTCTGTCTGTTACATACATTTCGGGCTTGCACAATCTTAATAGACCCTTTTGTACTTTTTTAAAGTACAGGGTCTAAATATAAATATAGTATAAAAATAAATATAGTATAAATGGCCTACATTTAAACCTAACTTCATTTAAAATATTCAACTAAATAACTAATAAATAAATGCAGCAAGCAATTCGCCGTCTCTGCTATTCGTTGCCTTCGACTGTAGCCTCTCCCACTGGTTAATTATGTATGACCAATCGTCGCAATTGAAACGCATCAATATCATTCGTAATATAATCATGATCACGATCACGATCAATGATGTTGGCTTGGCATATCAATTTGTATGCAAAAAAAAGGTTGGTACCTTCCCTAGAGGAGCACAAGTGAGCTCCAATTCAAGCAAAAGTATCGTGTTGATTCTAATCTTTCACAGACTTGAGTTATGTATGCATTACGTTTCAATCAGGCACAGCACCGAAAGATCTGTAAACCTATAGAATGAAACTTACCTTATGGATAAGATCAATACACTAATATAAGTATCTTAATCCTGACTGACTACTGATTGGTTTAGTACTTTAGTAGTAAATAGGTCATTATATAGCACATATAAACATTTTCAATACAATAGATATAAATATTGATAAGATCAAACTAATATAAGTATCTTAATCCTGACTGACTTGGTACTTTAGTAGTAAATTAGTAGTCAATAGGTCATTATATAGAGCATATAAACATTTTCAATACAAGGGATATGAATATAGAATGTCAGATATGGTCTTACTTCAAACTTACCTTGTCGATAAGCTCAAACTAATATAAGTATCTTAATCCTGACAGTGTCACTGATTGATTTGGTACTTTAGTAGGTCATTTAGTAGGTCATTATACATATGAACATTTTCAATACAATAGATATGGATATATGTAGACTGTCAGATATGGTCTTGCTTCAAACCTACCTTGTTTATAAGATCATTAAACTAATATAAGTATCTTAATCCTGACTGACTCACTGATTGATTTAGTACTTTAGTAGTAAATAGGTCATTATATAGCACATATAAACATTTTCAATACAATAGATATGAATATTGATAAGATCAAACTAATATAAGTATTTTAATCCTGACTGACTTGGTACTTTAGTAGTAAATTAGTAGTCATTTAGTTGATTGATTTGGTACTTTAGTAGTAAATTAGTAGTCAATAGGTCATTATATAGAGCATATAAACATTTTCAATACAATGGATATGAATATAGAATGTCAGATATGGTCTTACTTGAAACTTACCTTATTGATAAGATCAAACTAATATAAGTATCTTAATCCTGACTGTTTCACTGATTGATTTAGTACTTTAGTAGGTCATTTAGTAGGTCATTATTCATATAAATATTTTCTATATTTTTACTATCAATTTTTAATACCATATTTCTCACTAACCGATCATTAGATTTACTTTTTGCGTACCTCAAAAGTTTCATAGGTGTACTCCTGAATAGTTTTCAGATTCTTGATGACAAACTCCTTGACAGCCTGTATGTACTCGGCGGCTGTTGCAATCACTTTCTTGAAGGCCTCTATCACCTTGCCCTCGCCCTGCAGCTCGCCCTTGTACAAGTCCTCCGCCATCTTGACGATATAACCGCGTAAGCCCAAGAGTTTCGCCTGTGCCAGGGCAAAGAGCTCGAATGCCTCCGGTGGCACTTTGCCATGTATCTCAAACTCGCAACGCATAATATTTGGTTTGTTCTCGCTAGTTGGCTTCGCAGTTGCCATTATTATATGCACACACACAACTCGAACAGTTAGAGATACATATAGAGTAGTGTTGTAGTATGTGCTATGAAGTAATTTAAAATGCCTGCTTCAGGTTTTACTTAATGAATTATGTGCTCGAAACACGAACACTCTAATCTCTGAAACAGATCAGAAGTCGAAGCTGAAGCTCATTACGTTATGGTGAAGACATTAAAGTGGATACAGGTTAATTGCAAACAGCGTTAATAATTACAATAATTGCATAATGATAATCATTTAAATTATATTTAAAACAAAATAAAAATGTATGTAAATTTAAATCACAAGTTAAGTTTCAAGTCTTTGGCTTTATGCTATAAAACACACTGTCCCCTAAAAGCTATATGTATTTACATATTTTATTATTTATTGAATGTGTTGTTTATAGGTAATTTGTTGTCGTTATTTATATATTTAATTTATGCTTTTTATTATTATTTTTATTATTTGTTGTAGCTCCAACTAGAAACGATTGATCTCAACTTTGTTTCTCATCTGCACTTCCGTTAACACTGGCACCTCGGTGCGCCTAGAGAAATGATGGGAGAAGAAATAGAGGAGGGCTCATATAAGCTTAAAACATTAAAATTAAAATAAAAATTATTTAAAACTTAAATCAATTGCTTGACAAAGACACAGGGCACAGAGGACAAAGCAAAACAGAATGCATGAGTCGCAGATGCAATACGCTGTAAGAGATACAAAAGCTCGTGATAAAATGTAAAAAATAAAATAATATTGCTTAAGTTCAATATAAAGAAAGACTCTATTATAGAAAATACATATATTCACTTGAATTTATATCGGAAAAATATAAACAATAACTAATTGGGTTACCTTGAAATTGATTTTGATTACAAACTATTCGAAACGTATATCAAATTTTGTAGCCTATATATATATAGAAAAAATAAAATAAAAATTGTATAAAAATTGTATAAAAATTCACGGAAATGTTTACAATAAATGCTACATTTTACAACAAATTATATTGTATTTTATATTAAACCAGCAGATTGAGTTATAGTCATAGTAAACCTTCGTATAGTTCACACACGCCAGCAGCAACATGAGGCCAGAACAATTTTCCCAGAAAGACTTGGAAAATGCGCAGCTTCACGCAATTATCCAAGCAATTTTCCTAACTGGCATGCAGAGCAATTACAGTATTATTATTATCTATTATAATTATAATGTAAGTCATGAGCAGTTTCTGATTAAGCGGACAGCATGATGCCAGATGCCAGATGCCAGAAGCCAGTAGATAGTTGACACACACACACGCAGACAGATGTGAATACATAAACGAGCGTACATATACATTTACGAGTATATAGGGTATGTATGTAGTATATATTTAATTGATTCCAGTTAACAATTTGATATTCGTTTTGGCAAACGTGGTGCGTGCTCAAAAGAATTCTCGCTTAAGTGCTATATAGATAAGTTTGTCTGTATGTTTACATTCATATAAAAAAAATACATATAGTAAGTTGTGTATAAGCTGTGGTTGTACATGATATTCGTAGTGTTTAGATTCAGATTCAGATTCATATTTAGGTGAATACACTCATAGTCTAGCTATGAAGCATCCGTTCGATTGGGCTCGCTTACGTTCTGCAGATGGATAGGGTGTCCAATAGAAAGGTGGCACCGTTGATGATCATCAGTGAGCCAGCTGCAATGGCATTACGCTTGCGATCCTTCAGGAAGTCATACTGATCATGCCACTCATCGATGACCAGAGCACCCGATGCCACAAACAGTATGCAACCGAGCAAAGATATCAACGCATTCAAGCGCTTCTCGATCACCGAACCCAAGACGTGTCCTAAATGGAATGAATGAAAAACCGATTAGCAATTGTATTCACTTGCAGTTCGAGTAGCTACTCACCGATCAGCAGAACAGCGCAGATAATGGTGAAGCCGCCAATGGTGCCACACACAATCAATGGACGTTTGCTCAGATCTCCAACCACCTCATAGAGCACCACGCAGGCAATGGCAATACCCTGGATTGTAAGAAATGGAAAACGGATTAGTTTAGGATACTCTTCAGTTAACTGTATGGAAATGCTCAATAATATCAGTTAATATATAAAATCTAAAAGAAATTAAGAAACATATGTGAAAGATATTTCGATATTTTTAGATCGAACTTTAAATGTGAATCTCGAAAACTATAAGGGCTAGAGACTCAATTCTTTTTTGTTTGGTTCGTGTATTACATAGGCAGGCCAAGTTTATGTTTTTAATTTTACATCTCATCCCCCTCCCCCTCAAATTTGCAAAAATGTTCTTAGCATGTACAGTTTTAGAGTCACTAGATTCCTTCTCTGCATGAATAAAGCTTAAGGAGCTTTGAATGTTTGGTGCGATTTGCAGCCCAATCGGATAATAAACACCGGAGATATTGGACAATCAATTTTCTGTAGTAGGCATTTGGTTGGGGAAGGGGGGAAGTCGCAGTGTACGCGGGCACTAGGGCGTATGCGTGATTTTTGATTGTGAGTTTGGATTTCTATATGAGTATTGGTTGTTGTTTGTATTTGCGCGTATATTTGTATGTGTAAGTGTATGTATAAGTGCTTGTGTATGTGTATGTACATATAAGCTGCTGCCCAAGGCAAGTCAAAGTATAGTACAGGGTCTCCTACTGTCGGTTGCGTCCGACTGTAGCTTTCCCTACTATTTTGAGTTGATTAACCGCCAACCGTAATTAAATCTCGGAACCCTCTGTGAAACTCCATCAATATATCAATACAAACAGATAAGTACAGTAAATATTTAATCAGCATGAAAAATGACAAATGCATCGACGATAAACATGGCTCCATTGACAAAGGCCAGTACACCCGCTGACAATATGGAATTCTTATCAATGGCAGTCACAAAATTGTCCATCCAACGATCGAGTATGATGGCACCCGTCGATATGAATAGCACACAGCCGGCAACTGCGAATAGTAGATCGATTCTCTTGTCCCATTTGGCATTCAGCAAATGTCCTGCAATAGTAGTACTATATGTAATCGACATTCAAAGGAATAGTAATCGATCGTATCGTACCTATGATTAGGGAACTGCAAATGATTAGATAACCCGTTAGAGTGCCACAGACCAACATCGCCTCGCTGCTATAGCCGTGATTCGCGACGCTTTCAAGCAGTATGATAATGCTGGCAGTGAAGATCTACATGGTATATACACACATACACAGTATGATGATCGGTGGATCAGTAGTATAACGACGACGACGACGACGACTACGGATAACAGTAAACGGACAGACACAACGATAACAAGGGGGAAGATAGTGAAAGGAAATTGATAGAGTGCCAGGGGTGTTGCTTGCAGTTCGTGCTATACACTCGAAAAAATAAGTACGAGCAATTCAAATCGATCTTTAGATGGCAACAGAATTTAAAGGGATTATAGGTTAAACAAACTCGAACATATTAATTAGAATACTAATATTATCAACATAGAATTTAAATTTATTAAAGTTGTATGACAGCATAATGCCTGTCTATGACCATATTGTCATATTTGTCGGCACACAATTTGCTTATCAAATATGAAAATTATTGCGATATTGATACGGCTCATGGAGCCTAACAATCGAATCCATTTGCCTATCTAACGCTGTGCACACACTGTATTTGTGTAAATACCTAATGCCACGACTATTATGACTGACTGTAACACGGGTGTGGCAAATATTGGCTATAAATATGACAATTATTGTGGCACATGGCAGATGGCAGTCACTAGTTGATAGATAACTGCTAATATCAGTCAATCAATCAATTAGAAATAGCACCGTGAGCTATCGTTAATTGCCAACCGTGGGGGAAGAGGGGGATGAGGAGGGAATGGGAGACTGCTTCTATCCATATCCTGTAAGAAACTTCACCCTCTATTCAGTCGCTATTATTTAGCCAGTAATGCGATCTATGGCAAACAGCAAAAAGTCATTAGGGCAATGTGCTTAGCAGCTCAACAGATAACACAGACAGACTATATACACTATATAGTATACTATATATAGTACTATAGGTAATGTTTACCCGATGCCCATTAGCGGCAAGCAGACACAATTATGTTTGTCAATATCAACAGCACATTGAGTCATTTGTTAGCATTTCCCACACACACACACACACACAACACGCTTTACTCTGAGCACACTCGACTGGAGTGTATGCCACACATAATTGCCAGGCAATTAAATTCGGCAGCCAAAGCTAATAAAGCATATGACACTGGTGATATTAATTGAAGTTCACACCTTGTTTAGACCATTACGAGAACTATTCTTTCTACTAGATTAAAAGTACATAAAAGTCTATTAAGATTGGGCATTTAACAGTTGTGTGTAACAGGCAAAAGGAGGCGTGGTATGCCCTATAAAAATCTAGTTTAAGGAAACTATAAGAGCTGGGGAAAATCATTTTAGTTTAAGTGGGAATAAAGTAATAGAACGCATAAACTTAAATATATACATTGATATATACATACATATATAGGTATATATAATGTATATAAATATATATAATATAATAGCTCTTATATTCCATTTATATTATAACTTGTCCGCATTAAAAGGAAGTTAATTTTCTATCAATAGAAGTACATAAATATTACACTTAATTTGGCTTTAAAACTTTGAAATTCTAGAAAAATATTTGTAAATCTAAAAGTGGTTTATAAACTTATTCTATCACATGCGTAATCCATGAATAAACGTATAAGTTATACGATTTTATAGCCAGCCAATTTGCATGTAAATACTGAGACAATATTACGCATACGCACCGTAAGCCACAAACTAACAATATATATACATATATTGTGAATGAGGCATATTAAAATAAAAGTATAGTAGTTTATAGAACTCTATGAGACCTTAACTCATTCATATACGGCTCGTATTACTTGAGGTCACTTTCTGGCATTCGTGAATCACTGAATCACATTTGCTCAAACTAGAATTGTGATCAACTTATTCATGTAACGACTGCGGCTCATTTGGTTAGTAAACTGACGAGCACTCGTATCGAGTGAGTCAATTGCAATCTGAGCGTAAATTATATAATGTATTTAATAATTGCATTACTCTGCTTTGTATTGTCGCAGATAAGTTTGCTTATTATAAATAATATATAAATATTTCTATTATCGGCATGGCGAAATTTATGAGAACAACTTAGATTATCGCACTAGTCCAAAGCACTTGACTAAGCACAACTGTAAATTCAAGCTAAGAGCAGCACAATTTATGAGTAAAAGTGAGCTTGTACTAAGTTTAGTATGACTTAAATTTCATTGCATTTTTGGCTGCGATTAGTCGGCATGGGAACTCAGGTGAATACATGGCTTGTAAGTTGTGAAAGTACACTGGAAAAAACGCCAGTAAAGTCTTGTATTGTTGTAACCTGTTGAACAGTTTTCTCTAATAGCAAAAACCTGCACGTAATCCCTGCGACTAAATATAGTCAAATAACTGCTAGCCATGCCCATATATCAAAATTTGATTTCCAATCAGTTAGGTCTAAAAACATGTGTAAATAGGTATGCGTGTGTGTGCGTGTGTGTGCGTGTGTGTGCGTGTGTAGTCATTAATTATAAAACTCTGACATGCCACTGACATTGGCCAACGCTCACTGTTAACTTGGCTTAAAAAAACCACAGCAAGCAAAGCAAAAATGTATTAACCATAACAAACAGCGCGCGGGATTCGCAGTTAAAACATTTATTGGCTCGTAAACAGATTTGTGTGCTGCAAACTATAAGGAGAGATAGCTTTACGACCAGACAAATGAAAGAAGAAAAGTAACAGAAGAAGAGGCGAAGCGCGTACAAACAATTAGTAACTCGTATTACGACACCTTATCGGGCAATACTAGTTAGTTGCTAAAGCTCAGACGCATGACTAGCGACCCATACGATATAATATCAATTATTTGCACAGCAAAGTGTTGCTATTATTATTATGAATTGCTGCAACTATTACTAAAATATTGTTTATAATTTTATAAATATTTATACGCCTTGCTGCTGCAGTGACTAATGCCGCAAGGGGCAGCTCATTAAGAGCGCCACCAGCCACCAAATTAGCTATGCTATTCACACGCAGTTTGTTATTGTTGTAGCTGTTGTTGTTGTTGTTGTTGTTGTTGTTGTTGTTGTTGTTGTTGCTGTAATATTGTTTATTCAATGCAGCGCCAGAAGCTTCGACCTTTTGTCGGCATTGCCTGCCTGCTGGCGCACATGGCGTATGCGTAATATGCCTATATTGCGGCGCACACTGGCTGTCATGACATCATCATCTACATCATCATCACCATCATCATCGTCATCGTCATCATCATTATGATTGCTACCTTCATTGAATGGCTACTGAGATTTGCGTCGCCTGTATATAGAGCTGACAGCACTTGACTTAAGGCGCGTCTCAGCTGGATTTCAATTTGATTTCAGTTCATTTTAATTACATTCAAAACAAAAACGAAAAAACTGACACACTAACTGAATTGTGTACAGTACACTGTACTGAGCTGAATACGTTTACCTCTAAGGTGTGGCCCTGCCATTGACAATACTCATAGTCACATACTCGTACGAGTACTCATACTCGCACTCGCTTTTGGGGATGATCTAAGAATTTTCCAGCTAATTATGCAAATATCTCGAAATTACCCAGCAATTTCTCACTCAATAAATATATCAATCAGATATGTATGATGAATCTAAGCTATTGCTTTTGCAGTTATTCGAATAGAATCAATATATATGTATTTGTAGATCTTCTGCATAATTTATGAACCTTAAAGAATACAATTAGTTTGTTTTATTTATCGGTGAATCTCTTAACACTTGAGCACTAGTTGAATACTGTACATATTTCTATTAATTTCCCATTATAGTATTTGCTTATAAAAACAACTTGGAAAGCTACAGTCGGATGCAGCCGACAGTAGGAGACGCTGTACTTTCCTCAACACACACACTAACAGGTATCAAACATCTAACACACACTTGAGCTGCTTGCACTATAGGGGTATCTAACTGCCAAATATGATGTCTCTAGCTCTTACAGTTTACGAGATCTCGGTGTTCATACAGACTGACAGACAGACGGACATGGCTATATCGACTCAGCTCGTCGTGCTTATCATGAATAAATATACTTTGTGGGCTCTGCCACGCCTCCCTCTGCCTGTTACATACATTTCTGAGTTGCACAAACCTAATAGACCCTTTTGTACTTTTTTAAAGTACAGGGTCTAAAAAGTAGAAGCAGTTGCACGCATTCCTAAGCGCGAAATAATACTGAAAAATTGCTTAGAGCTGACAGCACTTGATTTGATGTGAGGGAATGCAGGCAAAGTTGATTCGTTAAGTTACTCTAATACATATATCCGTTATACTATATATACATATTTATATACCTTTACAATATTAAATTTTGTATATATCACAATGGCTTTATCTTAGGTTTGTTTTAGTTTATTGGTTAAATTTTGAAACAATTTATAACTTTCTTTAAAGGGGTTTCTTTTCATTGTTTTGGAAACTCTATTTGAAATTCTAGAAGTCTGTAAATGGGCTGCAACTGACCCGCAGTAATACTGGTATTATAAATTGCAATAACATATAGTCTATACTGTTATTGCATATCATAACTTTCCATTATAAGCTTATTAAAAACTCAGGCACAAACATAATAGAACCCTAGTAAATAGACCTTCTTAAGTAATCACTCTTACTACAAGACTGGCTTAATAATAAACCTAATAAAATGTACAACTTAATTTAGATGCTTGAGAAAACAGACTTCAATTGAAAGAAAACGGAATTGTTAGCTATGCTCTGTTTATTGCAAAATTAAACGATTTATTACTTTAAAATTGCATATGAACCCGCAATGTCATGCTCTCAGTACTTACAATTGTCTTCAGCTCAATTAATGTTTTCATTGAGGACTTTGAAGTCTGTGAAGAATCCCCTGGCGAGGGTTTACATTCATGCTTTAGTCTAGAATTTCAGCTGTCAAAAGTTAAAAAAGACATTCTACATTTAAGAACTGAGAATTTAAACTTCGACTTATTTCAAAATTCGAAATAAAACGGGTTTAATTTAAGAGCTTATTTCTGTAGAGCTTTTCACTCTGCATATTTATGATATACCAAAGATTCTTCAAGTCAATATGTGTGCAGAGCTGATCGAATATCAGCGAAGGTCTTGAGTCATCCACGAGTACTCATAAAGCAGTTAAACTGAAGTTTTCACTGAGGTTTTTGTAATTTCTTTCATTAAATTTGTAAGTGCATTTCGCTTGAAATGAAATCACTGTGAGTGTGGAATGAGCTCATGTGCGCAGGGGCATGGTGCAACAGTGATAAGGCGTGCCAGATTCATGCACTCGACCGATTATACTCTCTGCCTCTGCCCCCCTCTCTGCCACCGAGATGCTATCACTGACTGCATGCAAATAGCAGCTGATAAACGCGATGGAAATAAATAATAAATAAATCTAAAAATACATGCAAATTGGCTGTAAATATTCCTCGGGTAATTCGTCATTCGAGTGCAATTAGGCTATAGAAAAAAACAGCTACTGACTCACTAAATGGAGCAGAAATGAGAATGTGTGTGATGGATTAATCTGCGCAACGCTGACATCATGGAGCGGCATCAATACACTACATCATCGCCATCAGGCCTTCGGCTTCTTTTGTGTATTATTATAACAATCTATTACTCTATTAACTCGGTGTGTATGCGAAACGAAGTGTGGGAATGGCATGGCATGGTAGGGTCACGGGAGGGGCAGGGGAAGGGGGGCACGTCTCAAAAATCTCATACGATTAATGACATCATAACCGGGTCTGGGATTACAATAGAATGCTGCCACCACGCATTAGACAACTACGCAGTATACGAATCAAAGGAAACCTCAGAATGTGTAGAAAAAGAAGAAGAACAACAACAAACACAACAACATCCGAAAACAGCGACTCGAAATGAAGTCATGACCAATGAAAACGAGTCTGAGTCCCAAATGAAAACCAGTTTGCCTCAAGGCAAACACTGACGTCCCCAGCGGAGGGCGGGGCGGGTGCGAGGGGAACAGGAATCAAACGGAAACCAAACAGAAACCGTGCAACAGTTGCCACAGCAGCCGGCAAAGAGAGTTTTGTGCGTAAGCAAGGAGCAGAGGCAGAAGAACAGCAAGTACACAGACTGATACAAACATTGCCCACAAGTAAATACAGTAGATAGAGCATAGAGATTGAGATTGAGATTCAGATAGAGTTCATCTTTTCTTAGGCACTGTACTCACCAGCTCAATGATCTTCAATAGCAAACGATTGTTAAACTCCATGGTAATTCCTATTCTTCCTTTTCGACGTTCTCTACACTTTTGCTTTTCAATCGGAAAAAAAATACCCAAAAAAATAGATATATAATTAATCAACTTGGTTTCAGTTTGAAAATACTCGGATTCACTCACGAGCGATGTACGTGTTGCCTTCACGTTGTGCGAATACTGACTGACCCAATGCGACGCCACAACGCGCATCCACAGCTCTGCTCTGCCTCTGCCAGCTAGGCAGTAACTGCGACGCTGACGCCGACGTCGACTTCAACGTCGACAGCGATTGCGGCAACTGGTGTGCGTAGGAATGTACATACATTCATACACACATATGTACGTGCAGTAATTAGTATGTATGAATGGAGTTTTGCGCTGAAAATACGAACTCAAATTAAGTACTAAATTGTTAATAATAAAAATCATACTCATGTATGCATTAAACAATGTGTGTTTATATGCACATACTCGCTGGGATACACATGGGATGCCTGGCATTGGAACATTCAAAACTTTATTAGACCCTGTACTTTAAAAAAGTACAAAACAGGCAGAAGGAGGCGTGGCAGACACCACAAAGTGTATATATTCTTGATCAGGACGACGAGCTGAGTCGATATAGCCATGTCCGTCTGTCCGTCTGTATGAACACCTAGATCTCGTAAACTGTAATAGCTAGAGTCATCATACGTGGTAGTTAGATGATCCTATAGTGCAAACAGATCAAGTTTGTGTTAGATTTTTGATACCTTTCCCCTCCCCCACAAATCGCGAAAAACTACCACATCCACAATTTAAAAGATACAAACTTGAGCTTTAGCATGAGCACATAACATCCTTAATCTGTGCTATGATTTGCGGCCCAATCGGATAATAAACACCGGAGATACTCAATGTTCGATTCCCTGTACTAGGTAAGGGGGGAGCAGAGCGAGCATATGTGTGGTTGCGTGTAACTTTGCGCTATGTGTTCATGTGTGAGTGTCTGTTAGCGTGTACACGCGTGTGTGTGTGTGCAAAGGAAAGTACAGGGTCTCCTACTGTCGGTTGCATGCGACTGTAGCTTTCCGAGAACACTTAATACAACTCTTTTCAATAACTGCTGCATTATCTTACTAATTTATTTCGAAGTTCATCGCTTAAACAAATTGTGTTTCCATATATTCAGCCATATATGTACATATGTATACTTTACATACAAATATCTACATAAAAATATACTACAACGAATTCAAATACTTAATAATAACAATCGTTTACCTCAAAACAATGCAGACATACTATATTTACTATAAAAATAAATATAAATATAAATATTTTGCGTCTTTGATCAAACAATTTAACTTGTTATAGTATTAATAACTGTTATAACTAAATGTATTTAAGCGAATGAAACTAGAAACTTGTAGTGGCGCCAACATGAGCCAATGCACGCTTTTCCTCAAAGGTGGAAATGAACTCTGGCTGCAGCGTGGAGCGTGCACGGATGCTGAGCAAAACCATGTTCTTGGCCACGCCATGGTCCCGCTCAAAGGCAATGTAGTCGATCCAGACGTCTGGGTGTGTTTTGCCAAAGTAGTTGGCCATAAATTCATAGCACATGCGCCAAGATTTAATTGTTGCCGCATCCTAAAAGTATACAGATAATTGAGTAAACTGCACAGAAACTGATTGTTTGATGAAAGTAGTTACTTACCGATTGTTTGGTGCCTTCTATTAGCTCAATCATCTGCTGATGCAACTTCAGCGACATGGGTGGCTGTATTGCCAATTTGGCATATTCTTCGCTGGCTTTGGCGGCTGAGTGTTCGTGCCACAGATAACTCAGGTAGTTGCAACGGAGTTCAGCAAACTCTGGCCAGGTTTCCTTGCAGGCTTGGGTGTAGATATCGTTCAGTCGCCGCTTCGACAAAGCATCGCCACGTGCCCGATAGTAGCTAATCGTGCTCTCCCATAGAGGTAAGGCAGCGGCGCCCATTGTGCGACGCACTTGGCTGAAAAGTTTGTATACATTCGATTCATCGTCCCAACGAATGTAGGCGGCAAGGAGTAGCTCGTGCATAAGCTGTGACGAATCATGCTGCAGCGCCTCGGTGAGAATACGTACACAGGTTTCATGACCATTCTCATTTTCGCTAAGCATCCTGCTCAGTGTGGCATAATGCCGGACGTGCATCATCTTCGACTGATGCCCATCCTGGAGAGCTGTGGCCAGGCACTGATATACAAAAGCTTTGTCTCTCTTTTGATTCTTACTTAACGCCAGCATCGCATCCAAGTAGTAATTCCACATCTCTTCCGTTTGCAGCTGCTTCACGGCAGTCTTGTAGACGGTCACGCATAGCTCAACACAGCGCTTATGTGAGCGCGCCTGCCATACGGTGGGCGGTGCATCCAAGTGCGGTTTCTTGGGCTGATCATCGTATTCGTCGTTGGCCTTTTTCGCATTCTGCAAATCGCCTAAATGAAAGCCACGCAACTCACGCTTAGCAAATGCATCCCATAACGCTGGTTCACGCGGGAATTTTGCTTGAATGTCTTCAATTATGTATTGCTGAAGTTTCACTGTCATCTCGGGATAATCCTCGCAAGATTCGAGCAATTTTAAAAAGTAATCCAAGTGTGTTATGTGGTTCAGACTGTTGCGATAGACAGACACTACGCGGTCCAGTTGCATTTCCTGCTCTGAGATGGTATTGTCGGCCAAATCGCATTTGCTATCTGCCAAATCAGCTTCTTTAAGCAATAAATCGAAGAAAACCTTGTTGATTATTTGGGAACTTGGATGCCGTTGCAAGCCGCGTAACAGTAGGTTTTCCACACGTGACATATTAAGGCGGTTGTATTCATAGAGCCACAAAGCGGCAGATGTCCAGCTCTCCTCATCATCGCCATGAAACTGCAATTGCAATGATTTTGATTATTTCCCATCAAGTTGTCAACTGTGTGGGGGAGCTTACCGATAACATCTTCTCATAGATACCAGCTACTTCCTGGGGCACTGATTTCTTGCTAAACTTTAAATAGTTGAGCCACAAGCGCTTTTCATGTGGAAATTTATTCATCATATCCCTATACATGCGAATAATTCGATTGGCAATCGAGGCTTTTAGTCCGCTTAACTTCATGCCGCCAAGTTTTTCCTTTTCATTAAGAGTCAAGTACATTTGAGTTTCGTATACAATAAAATCCAAATAATCGCTGATGTTCTTTTGGCTCTTTGATATATTTAACATCAATTTTTCACGTTTGCGAATGCATTCTCTGAAAGCAAAGAGATAAACATATGTATATTTTGGCCATTTCCAGTCTGTAGATTGAGGGCTCACCTGACTTGGTCTGCTGTAAATACTTGGTAGTGCTTCATTTGTTCGTACTCTGGCAGCAGACGCTCCTGCATTTCCGAAATAAACTCAGCCATAGTGATTTTCAATTATTTTCCTGTTGTAGTTTAAGTTGTAAGTTTACTTTGGTAATATGCAAACACACCGAACTCATGTGCGGCATGTGTTCACAATTAAAGTTACCACACTCCGTGTTTTTGCCCCAAAAATAGCCGTTTTGCGCCCAATTTTGGGCCAAAATTAGCACCTTTTGTTTGTTTGCTGGCATGTGTTCACAATTAAAGTTACCACACTTGGCGTTTTTGTCCCAAAAATAGCGTTTTTGCGACAAATTTTCCTTGAGTGTAATCGATGTTAAATATATTTCCGATAAGTTTGAGCAACCCTGTGATGAGTTGGTAAGTCTATCGATATGAGTTTCGTGTAGTGTGCCTCAAAATACCAAACAACTTGGAAATTGGTCACTTTTTTTCACAACAATTTTTAATTTACAGTAAATAAATTGCAAATTCCGACGAAAATCCAAAAATAAGGACCAATGGCTGAATTTTCTGTTGAGCGCGTTGAAGATAAACGAATTGTGAATGGTCGCACAGAATATTACCTAAAGTGGAAAGGATATCCTCGCAGTGAAAACACTTGGGAGCCGGTCGAAAATCTGGATTGCCCTGATTTGATAGCCGCATTCGAGGAATCGTTAAAAAACAATAAGAAGGAAACAAAGAAGCGTCTCTCCACATCTTCCACACCCGAGACAATACGCAGCAAGCGCAAATCATTTATGGAAGAGGAAACCGAAGAACAAAGGAAACTGGTTGGCTTTGATCGCGGTTTGGAGCCATCAAAAATCTTGGGTGCCACAGACTCATCTGGCTACCTAATGTTCCTCATGAAATGGAAAGGCAGTGATCATGCTGATTTGGTGCCCGCCAAATTGGCCAACATAAAATGCCCACAAATAGTTATACAATTCTACGAGGAGCGTCTCACTTGGCACACAGGAAACGGTGGCACCAACGGCAATGGCAGCGCCAGCGGCAGTGCTAACATCGGTGGAAGCGTCGGCACTCCCGGAAGCGTAGGCGCCGCCAGTCCAACTGGCAGCATAAATGACGAGAACTTGAAACCCGATGCAGTAGCTGCCGAAATAACGACTGCCGACAGCGTTTAGTTAACTAAACACAGTAACTCTTGCATACATACAACCATAACGTAAAACGTGCGAACTTGGTACTCAATCGGAGTATGCATATTTTTTTTTTTCATTTTTTTCATTTGTCTTTTACCGTAATAATGTTAATACTTTGTGGTGTCGATGAATAGGACGCCATAAGTGAAGCATGACATGTACTTAATGGGTACATATGTTCAATCACACTTTTATATTTTACATTCAGAATTGATATTTTAATAACTCCGAATAATCCAAGTTAGAGCATTATAACTTTTCATTTGGCCACGGGTCGACTTGGCCCGTGAGCCAATGTACTATGTATGTATGTATGTACATGAATCAGCGACGAATCAGCAGCAAATGGCACGCCATGCAAAGGATGCAATAATGCAGACGCGGCAAGGCTGGAAATCATTTGTACACACACCCCACATACAAATACAATCTATATTAGAAATAGGCTTATTCATACATCAACATTTTACATAGACGTACACACACATACATGTAATCATGTTAAGTAGAATGCCAACATATGAATATGTAACTGAAAATGAAATAAATATGAAATGTGCTCTTTGGCTCTTGGCATGAAGTAAATTTGTTTATTTCTCTGTTTTTCTTTCCTTCTTTTTTATAGTCGTGTAGCAATAAGCATGTAGACAAATGTTGCGCGGTCTGGCAACGCCGTCAGAACCGGGAATTATTGTTAAGCAATCGATAAATTCGATACATTTGGCCGGCAAACTAGAAAAGGCACGCAAAATTTGGATTAAGCTTAGTTATTGAGTTCACCTGCAAAAATGGCACAATCAAGCTCCATGAAGCTGCTTGGTGCCCGCAACATGAGTTGCATCGTGGAGCGCATGGAGTGGAACAACAAAATGGATCTCATTGCCTATGGCACCGAAAAAGGTGGGCTCAAAAGTTGGAGCGCTTTTTGTTGGCCGGCCTACATCTATAAGCATATGATTGGTTCTTTGTAGGCGAGGTTGTCATACAGCGATTAAACTGGCAGAAGATTGTCACCTTTCCCACGCCCGGCGAGGATGTGCGTGTGCGTTCGCTGAGCTGGCAAATGGACGAAACCCTGCTGGCGGTGGGCTACAGTAATGGCAAAGTGGCGTTGCTGGATGCCGAGAGCGAAACAATAATCTCTGGTCTGATCTATGAGGACGACATAAAAAAGGTGTATTTCAGCAAGGCAATCAACTGCAAGGAGAGCCTCGACAGTTACACATGCAGTGTGAAAGACAATCACAAGCGGTTTCTACCCAAATTGCCGCCACTGACCAACATTGATCCTTCCCTGAAGGCACTTGATCAGAAGTCGTTTCCAAAAGGCTCTCCCTGTTTTCTAGTAGTCATTATGCGTAGTGGCAATGTCCATCTGTTACTACGTGGCGCCCTACAAGCCGGCAGCATAAATCTCTCCCAGCACATTATGCATGTGGATGACTTTGATATCTACGATGTGCGTTTGAATGGAGACTTCAATGCCATATACGCACTGCTGCGGGATGGTCAACAACTGAAACTGTTGCACTTTCACAATCAGGTGCTGCAAGATTGCATGTCACCCATGCTGGAGCTGGCTTCCCACTGTGCAAATATACTGGAAACCAAAAAGTAGGCTTTCCCATGCCTTACTCTGTTATGTGCAGCCTGATTATAAGCATTTGGATTAACCTTTTCAGCTACATTAACGATACACAACAGTGCTTGACGGAAGCCTGGGAAACGGTCCAATTGGAAATGGACAATAAGCTAACAAAGTATGCGAATTCGCAGGCCTATGGCATGATCTCTGCCCATTTTCTGGAGCTGCTCGTTTTGGGCTATGCCACCTTGGAGGTCGAGGAGTTTTTGTTAGAGTGAGTTAAGTTTTTACATTCTCTATACAGTGCTCATTCGCCCCCCTGCTTCTCTTCCTTTCTCTATTCAGATCGCTAACGGAGAAGGGATTCAAGAAGATAGCCAACTCGGTTGATTTGAGCTTGAAAAATCTGCAGGGATTGGTATTCAAGCAGCTGAATGGAGCGGCCATTAATATGTTTTATTTCCTCAACACAATCGCTGGCTTCGGACGCATGTCCCATTTCTTTGAGGTGCCCTATTGTGATTTTCCCTGTCGGGGATTGTTGTGCAATTAATTTGAGATGTTCTATTGCAGGCACTCATATCACCAGAGGTGGCCAGTGAGGCAATGCGTGCCTGTGGCGCCTTTCTGCTCAAGGTCCATGAGATGCAGCGCACCATCGATGTGATGATGTATCAGCTGAAATTATTTCACTCCTGGATTATATTCACTATACTGCGTCTGTCGCACCAGGAAATTCCAGATGACATGACGTTCACCGGCAAGGAAAACGCCGAACTGGCCGAATTCTTTTGCAACATGGAGCCAGAGCTGCCGGAGGTGCCGTGTGATGTGGGTGAAGACATTAGCGAGTATACATTAAATGAGAAATGTGCAGGGATGGCATCCGCATGTGCCGAGAGTTCGTACGCTCCTGACGAGGATCCCCTATGTCCCAGTCCATCCGGAGTAACAGTGCTAATACAACGCACTAAATTCAATCTGGAGCGTGTGGGTCAGTATCTGGAGAACGCATACCTCCCCCAGCCGCAATCTGTGAAGAGAACTGAGCTGTGGGCGAGCATGCTGGCCAAGAACCAATGCCTGGCCGAGTGTAATCTATTTGTTCCGCATGATAGGAGGCTATCGCTGATTCAGCAGCGCGACAAAATGTTCTATGCCATCGATGCAGTGTTCCACAAGCCTACAGAGAGCATAAGCACAAATTTTAAACTTACCTCGACTGTGATATGCGCCGAGCTGGTGCCATGCATCCCCGAATCGGGCCCACACATCGATCCGGACCAGCAGACGAACTATGACTATGTCAATTGTAGCTACTATGTGCACGATGCAACCAAACGTGATATGCTGGCCGTGACAATTAGCTGGCAGGAAGCTATGATATTAGAGTTTAACCGCGCCGAGGATTGCCTCTTGCGCTGCATGCGAATACAACTCTTGCCCGGCCCGTTTACGGCTCAATTGCACGAGGATTACTACAATCTACGCTTTGTCGATTTACAGTTCTACAATGAATCCGCGTTGTCACTGCTCGGCCAGACGCCACCACTCGGTCCCGGGGTGCGTGCGCGCAGTTACTTTGCTCAATTCTCATTGAGCGCAGGCCAGAATCAGTGCACCCAGCACCAGTTGGGACTGCATCTGAATCTGGCGGAGACGAGTGTGACGCACAGCATGCACGATATACCCGATGGCGTCACGTTCAAGAACCTGGATGGCGTGTGTGAACTGTTGGCCGTATCCGGCAGTCGTAAAGTGGCCACCGTACTGTCCGATCGTCGTCGCAAGATGACCATATTCGAGATGGAGGTCGAAGAGGAGGAGGACGACACGGAAATGTCCCAGGCATCGTTCCTAGACATCAGCAAAGAGTCGGCACTTGCCACCGGCGGTCTCGATGCGGAGAAGCTAGATACGTAGCTGAAATGTTGCCCTCATCTTTACAATGATAATCTAAGACTTACAAGGGAAAATGTAATGAGTGGAAACACTTGATAATTTCCATCAGTTTTATTCCCCATTATTACTTTTATATCAAACTTAGAAAAAGAAATACTACTACATTTACTTGTATTATTATGATCATTAAATAAGATACATTTATGTACATTTATGTATTGTGGATACAAAAGAAGCAATGCAACATGCAGATACTACATCAGAATTTTGAGCCACGGCAAATATAATATGTATAGTAGTTATTATTACTATAAAAACTAGTAACTAAACACTAGAGCCCACACTACCACACTCGAAGTCTGTTTCTGTTCATCTGATATATCATCTGATTGCCTAGATGGGAAGTTTTATTTTTGATATACCTCAACTCTTTCATTCTGTGCGTTTCTCTCACTCTGGCTTAGACTATGAGTGTGCAGAATGGATACAATTTGTTGATGATTAACTATTAACTAATCCATAAGCCAAGTGCTGGATGTGGAGGGCTTGGGCTAGGCATTGCGAGCATTGGCATCAATTGAACTAACTGATCTCATACTGATATGCATCATCGGAGTCCTCGCCGCTGGACAAGTCGCGTTTACGTCGCCGTAGTTCGCGTTTGCTCAGCTTTTTCGCTTGAGCAGCCACAGCAGGAGCAGCAGCAGCAGCAGTAGAAGTAGCTTCAATTGTTTCTACTTCCTCAGGCTCCACTTCGGGCACCTCCGCCTGGTCGGCCTGAGCTGTCTCCTCAGTGCCCTCCTCGTCGGCCTTCTTTTGCGTCTTGACCAGCTCACACAAGTATTTGTAGCGCACCAGACACTCTTCCTTCGTCTTGTCCGGCACACTGTTGGCTATCTTCTGCCAGCGATCCCCACCAGCAGTTTTGCGATACTTCACAATGGCTGCCTCCAGAGCACGCTGCTGTTCCTGTGTCCAGTTGGTCTCTGGTATCAGCATACTCTTCTCGGTGGTTGCCGGATTGCTTGTGGCAGCGCCAGCATTTTTCTTAACCTTGTCCTTGCGCACCGCCTGTTGGGCCTCCTGGACTAGATTTTCTGCCACGCTGTCTGTATGGCCGGGTATGCGATAGCCATTCTCCTTCATTTTGGCCGCCATAAAGGTAACCTCTTGCACAGAGCGGTTCATCGACTCAGCTATGGTATTCCAGCGGCTACCCGCTCCACCGGGATACTTTTTAACCAGCCGTATCAGTTCCGTCAAATCCTCATCAGTCCAGAAGCCACCGCTAACAGTGCTCTGCAAATAGAAATAGTTGATAAGATAATTGATAATACCATAGTATAGGCGTGCTAACCTTTTGCGAAGCTGGACGTATAGCATCGTCTTCGGTGAGCTCACGGGCCTGAATTTGGGAATAGCCTCGCAGCTCCTCTTCAGTTTTCTCCGGCGCTTTGGTATTCTGTTTGCGCTTACGCACGTTCTCCTTGTGCTCCTTGCGCAAACGTACCTGCTCCTCCGCCTCACGCTCTATTTCCTCCTGGCGCCGAGTCGCCTCTATTTCCCTGCAATTAACACATGATATACATATATAGATAGGTTTTCTACGGATGCTTACTGTCTGCGCTTTTCCAATGCCAGTTCCTTCAGTTCGTTGGCCTTGCTAAAGCCATTCTTGATAGTCTTTGGCAGATTCCAAATGGCCAGTGGTATTTGGATGGGTAACGTATTAAGTAGTGATGGCATAGGAATCTCACTGAGTATTACGTCCATGTCGATGTTTCGATTGCGTTTCTGCAGCTTCTTCAGCTTGGTGCCAAACACCTGTTCTGCTGTGTATTTCTTTTCGAGATAGGCAGCCCATGCGAATAGATACTGTCCCACGGTAATGATCAGGAACAGTATGAAGGCACCCTCGTACAGACCAATTTTCCGCATACGACGATAGTAGTAGAGCGCAGACTTCCAGTTTGGCAAGCCATCGCGCAACACTCCATCATATTTTTCGCGCTTGGACGGGTCCTTGAGGACCTCGTAGATGGAGACAAGATTTCGGAACTGTATGTTGGCATCCTCGGCCGGATTCTTATCTGGATGCAGAACAATGGATAGGGTACGAAACGCGCGTTTTATTTCATTGTTCGTGGCAGTTTGATTAATGCCCATAAATTCGTAGAAGTTTTTGTTGATTTCTTCCACCAGATCGAAAATTTCCAACTCCTCGGAGTGCCACGCATTTGCGGTGCCGCATAAAAGCAAAATACCAATTGCGATTACTGGCAGCATGGTTCTGTAGGCCACAGGCTGCATCCGCAGTGTAAAATTCTAAAAAAAAAATAGTCTAAAACCGAACAGCGGGAGAACTCCGCACGTTTGCACACACAAACACATACGCACACAAGCAATGGAATTGTAAACGTTAAAAGTGGCAACGTCAGCAGTAACTTTAGTGTTGCCACCTGTCTGGAATTGTCAGGGTGTGATTTTAATATTTGTTTTATTTAAATTTATCTTTATTTTTTAGACTGAATAAGGAAAACATGCTGCTTGTTGATATTTAATTCACCTATAATTTCTGCAATTGTCTGTTAATTACAAAAGCTAACAAATAATCGAATAGTCGATTCAATGTAATCGATATTTTGAAACCTGTGTTGATTGAACCTGGCAGCACTGCCATTTGGTCGAATTTATTCGCGCTGCTTCTTTAAAATCAGCTACTGCTTTTTTGCACGTTCACCGGGAAAGATGTCGAAGTTACCAATAGCATATGTTGTAAGTACATTTAATATTTACTACTGTAAAACCCATGGGATAAATTGATTTCTCATGCAGGAAGAACCAAAGTTTGAGGAATTGGAACCCAATATTCCAGTGCTTTATATTGAATATTGTAACTCGTCTGGATTGTTTCGCCGTCACGCTGTGTCTTTGCATAACGTACTGAATAATCGTCTGCAAATCGCAGGTGCAAACTTCCTACTGCAATTGCAACATAATCCACATGGAATGCCCAAACCTGGAGCATTTGAAGTATACTTTTCCTTAGCACCAACACGACGTTTGAACGAGATGTGCTGCATTTGGTCTGGGATAAATCATACGCCGCTTTACGATAAGTTTCCTCAAAATATTGAATCTCTGTATCAAAAGTTAATGCAGGCTATAAATGAGCTATCAGCTGTGGCGAATCTTAACCAGCAGCCTCAACCAGCAGCCCCAACTCGTAGAAACGCATCGCTTTTGGATGAAGAATATTCTTCAATATTGGCAAAACGTCGCCGTATGGAATGAGTTGGATGTCGCATTATTACAATAACATAAAATGTTAATTAACAAAAATTTTAACTTAGAACTAATTTACAAATTCCTATTTTGAAAAACTTATTAGCTATAGTTGTTTATTTAGTGCTTACTCATGGCCACAAATGGCATTTACTTCTGAATTAGCTTTTTAATCAAAATTTGACCAATATGGTGCCATGCATGTACGGCCACAATATTGATATACAACATAAATATTAATTTTTATAACAACAAATTTTCTCTACTATACATTTCATTCAAGTTTGGGTAAGGTAATTTTTTTTTAAATCGCTTATTTTGGCCCTCCATGGACCGCGAATTGCTGTAATTTTACAATTGAAAGTGAACGAGACCAGCAATTGGCAACCCATGCGAGTGAGTGAGACAAATGTAAGCACACTAGAGTTGACAATACTTCGATATTACTATGTTGATGCACCGAACTGCGTTATTCCCAAAATATCGATATTCTTGATGGTAACATCGAATGATGATTTATTATAGCCAAGTGCACAACCTAAGTTAGCCAAATTTACAACCAAAATGCATGCCACAGCCCTGAATAGCCGCTACAATAGCCCCCTAAATATTTTATTCGGTACCCTTCCGATGACGATTAAATCTGTTTGTGAGTTCAGCAGAAGAAATTATATTAATTATATCTATATTGCTTGCAATTAATTTTAACTCATGGTAAGGCCATCAACGTAAAGGGGCAATTTAAGAAAAAAAAAGTGCCTATTGCGCCAACACGAACACAAAAACTGCAAATTTTGGCGCAATAACGCCAAGTGTGGCAGCCGTGGCCAGCACTACTAGTACTTTAATTTAGGATTTGCAAAAGACGAAAACACAGTGAAAGCGGTGTGAAAAAGCAGCAGGCGAATAGAGATAAGAAACAAAATACAAAAGTCGACGCAAGCAGCAGCGGCGCAGCGTGAAAACAGCGCTAGCCGCTGGGGCTGTTTTCTGGTTTTAAATGGATTAAGCGTTGCTCACCCAACACCAGCAGCAGCAACAACAAGCAGATAACAATAAACGAACGGTACAGGGAACGGTACGAGGCAAGGAGCAAATCGAGCAGAGCCATGTCTTCGGCAGTCAACATACAGATTGTGTCGATGCCCAATTTGGCCAAGATTGAAAGTTTTTTCAAAGATGTCAGCTATCGCGAAACGATCGAGTACAGCGCCAACTTTAACACACGCCTCTGCATTGAACGGCGACTGCGGCTGCCGTTTCTTGATCCCCAAACGGGCGTTGCGCAAAATCACTCACAGCTGTTCATGGATAAGCGGCAACGGATGCCTGGCTTTCGCCAGGGTCAAATCTACACGTATCCCGCGGCACGTTGGCGCAAGAGTCGACGACAGTACTTGACCAAGATGTACGGGTAAGGGCAATTCGCATTTAATCTCACTTCCTCATGTACATTATATAATTCAATTGTAGTTCTACAAATAGCAGGTTTCCTGAACGTCCGTTTCAAGCGCTGCGCAAGGAGCACGAAGCATTGGTGGCCAGTGGCAATGCTGGTGTCAGTGTCGGTTCCGGGCCTATCTCCGGTCACATAGGAAGCGTCAACAATGCCAACCCAATGTTAAGTCTCAATATGCTAACAGGTGCGGGCGCATCGACGACGCCGACAACAGTCTTCAGTACGTTGAGCAATGATACAACGCACGACTTTAATGGAGCATTCAGCATGGAGGAGTCGTGCTCACTGGGTGCCGCCGGTGGCGATACGTCCGACAGCAAAGACAGTCAATTACAGACACAGCAACAGCAGCAGCAGCAACAACAACTTCAGCAATCATCATCATCGAAGGATGAATTGCCGAAGGAGTGGTTCTACGACGAAATGGATATGAACGATGTAGACTCGCTTGAGGAGCCAAAATCACCGGCAGATGATGAATACGACTATGATCCGCGCTATGGCAATAAAAAGCGACGCAAGCGTCGACCAGGCAAGCGTGCAACAACACATGCCAGCGGTGACACAGCCAGCAGTAGTAATAGCAGTAGTGCCCGACGACGCAGCGCTGCGGCTAGAACGCGAATATCTACCACGGATGCGGCGCTAGATGCATCACTGGAAGCCATTGAGGCAGGCGATATTGGCGGTACGGCGACAACCAGCACTGCCAGCAGATCCCGCGGCGCTGGTACACGTGGTCGCCGACGTGCCAAGGGGGGTGGTGCGTCCGGCCAGAGTACAGCAAATACCGCGGTCGGTATGCCCAGCAATTCATGTGATCCGCCCAGTCCGGGCCTCGTTAATGAGCCGCCATCGTTTGAGAGTGCCGCTGCTGCTGTTGGTTCGGTTGGACCAGTTGGCGTCGAGGATGGCAATGCCCATTTGCGCAATTATCGCAAATATCTGTAACGCAAGGATCGGCCCATATGAGGTGGCACATGCAGCACATGCACCACCTGCACCAGCACCTGCACCTGCAATCGCACCTACACCAGCAACTGCAACTGCAGCTGCAGCTGCAAAGCCTACCTATTAATATTTCTATCCATCTACCTACTACCTATCTAATTACGTATCTGTATCTGTTCTTTTATGCATTCGTTAGTTAAACGGTGATTTATTATCTTCTGCAAGCATATGTAATTTAATTATAGTTTAAGAGTTAGTTTATTAGTTCCTTATGCGAGACCAACACACACACACACACACACACACCCCCGAGCACACAGTATATCCAAACCAAACCCCCAGAAGGACCGCAGCACCCACTGAATGTGGGTGTGTGTGTGTCCACTGTGCACAACCTCTAACCAAAACATTGATTCGATCGAGCGGGCGTAGCTAAGTTTAAATTTATATTCTACTGTCGCCTATTAATTGTACGTTCCCATAGCCAATTGATTGTTAATTATCTAAACTATACATATACTATATATATATATATTTATAATACAATATTTTAATATATATATATATACATATACAAACGATACAAGTAAAGCGACTTTACTATCACACTAAGATTCTTTTTGTCACCCGTCATTTGCTTTTGACCTTATTTCGTTCTCGACTTAGTTCAAATTTAGTATTGGTGTAATGTATTCTTTAGGCAGGGTTGATCTAGGGTCGATCTAGGGTTTGTAGGGTTCCAGCGCAAGGAAAGAAACAGAAACGACAAACAAACGATTTCGTAAACCAAAATTTTTTCTCTAGGCGTAACGTATGTTTCTTAAGGAAAGAGAGAGAGCTGAAATACAAAAGTAAATAAGAAAGAAAGCAACAAAAATAAAACGAAAAACATCAACTGTGTACATTTTGAAAATCAAAGACAAAAATTTTAATAAATTCAAAAAACAAAAAAGAAAAAAAACAACGGAACATATATATGTATTTCATAACTAAGCTAAGCTTTTTATACAAGTTTTTGAATTATTTAGATTCGGACTAAATATACATAGAAATATACATATATGAGTGTATGCGTTTATATACTTGTGTATGAGCATTAACCACCAACACTTGGCTGAAGAATAAAACAAATTTTATGACAAAAGAGCTATGCATGTCTCTAATTACATGAGAGAAGTTCGAACCATCTTGTGACTGGGATTCCACCAAGGTCTGTAGTAAGTTCGCATTGATCAAATTTATACCTTACTACACATAAAATAATAAGTACGCCTTCAATGCTTATATCATTTATTCGACAATCGGTATGTGACAAGTGATATTTTTCAGTTTCGAGGCAAGGTTTCACACAGAACAGGTCCCAATTGGGCTTTACCGTACAATGATCATAAGGCCTAACTTTAACCGAGAAATAATCAATGTCACTCTAAAAAGATATAGAAATAGATTTCAAATGTTTATTTTGATGAGGCAGCTGCTTCTTCAGTTCGGTTACGTTTTGGCGATGTGGATTCAGATTCGGAAGAGGATGATGTTGATGCTTTCGTTGAGGTTTTGCGTTTCCGTTTATTCCCATTAGACTTGGTTGATAGCTCTTTAAAAAGCTGCACTATTTTTTGAAAGATATCGTCAATGTCGGGAAACTTTTGAGCACGCGGTTTGCGGTTCAGGCCAGACCAAATAGAATGCATCTCGGTGATAAGTGTGGTGGGTTTAATGGAGAAGGATACCTCAAATGCGCCGCGCCTGGGAATGCCCTGAGGATTGAGCTGTAATTGCAGTTGGAATTTCTCGTCTGCATTTTGTATACGAGCATTTAGTTCGTTGTACAAATTTTCGGCGCGACGACGAAATACCGATCAGGAACGGCAGTGTTCAATATAAAGCACTGGAATTTTGCTATCCAATTCATCCATTTTTGGCTCTGGCTGCTGTTAAATGAAATCGGGTTTAATAATTAACTGTCAGTACAAGAAGATGCATTTGTTTACTTACACTCACTTTGGGTTTAACTTTACGTTTCGGTGGCATTTTGTTTATAAATGCATAAAATGCACAGCAGAATTTTATTTTAAAGAAAAAGCGCGTAGCAAGCCAAACTAGAGCTGCAAAACTATCGATGTTACCATCGATAGTATCGAGGTTTTCAAAATGGTCCGATATATCGATGTTAAAAATTGAACATCGATATATCGGATGCTTTACTGCACGGTGACGCTTCAAGCTACGCGTAATAGGGTAGTTACACCAACCGCATCTGCTTGAAAGATTCGAAACTGTGATGCGAGGTGTTTACACCAAACTCGCATCACACGAACAGCTGTTCGCCCTGCAAAAGTAAACAAACATAAGCAGGAAGAAGAAGAGTTTCAAAGCAAAAATGAAATTAAAAAGAAAAATGAGCGGAAATTTAACTTATAATGCGGCACTTGGTGCAATTAAACATTATATGGCTGGCTCTAAATTATTAATAGAGCATGTGATAGCGGAGAAGGGTGTTTTGCTAAAACACATTCTCGCTTCCATGACACAACAGCATGGAAGTGCCACCAATTCCAATTTTGAAGATGAGTTTGGACGTAGCCAAAGAACTGTGTGGACCGTAGTAAGTATCTTTATTTATATTTATTAAATCCATAATATTAAATAACTGAATAATTGAATTATTCAGGACAGATTTGGCCAGTTTTGGGAGTTGGACGTTCCTTCAAACAATGAGGTGTTCTTCAAGGGACATTTCAGAATGAGTCCTGTTTTTCGCCCCACAGGTCTATTAAAACATTTTCTGCTTTTGAGCCATGTTGAATAATTAATTGTTTTGAATTTATTTGAAAGAAGCGTTAAAAATCAGCTGTTTTCTATCAAAATCGCACTTTTTTCGTTAGCAAGCACTGATTTCTATCGATATATTAGTCAAGATACAGCCACACTTTTCGCATCATACTCGAATCTTTAATGATTCGACTCTTCTTCTACCCACAGGCCGCTTATGGCAAACACGGCCGAAGGTTCCATTCTAACGGGAAAACTCGAATGTTCGGCCAGTCTAAACAGCCTATAAGTGTTTGTTGAATTAGAAATGTGTATAATTTTATAAATTCATTTTTTTTTTTTAAGTTTCTTACAGCCATAATATAATTGGCGGTTCTTTTACATATAAAATGGATAAGTTTTTATGCACATCAAGTAAGTAAAAATCTTAATAGCACCAGTGTATATTATTACAAATCTATTGCGTTTTAGACAAAGTCAACGCTGCTTCTGTGTCTCATGCTGCTTCTGTTTTGTGCGCTGGATCCGAGGAATCAACTTATGAAAATATGAATTTTGTTCTTTTATTTTTAATAAATTAATAACATTATTTTACACAAACAAAATTAATGTTTGCCTTTTATATATATTTTTTTAATATAGCATAAAATGTATGGTATTTATCGCAATCTAAAATATTTTAAAAATGTTCGATGTTTTAACGATATATCGATGTTTTTTTTTAAAACATCGAGGTTTTGAAGCATCGAAGTTGAAAACTATCGATGTACCCACTATCGATAGTTTTGCAGACCTAATCAGCAGGAGCATTAGCAGTAGCAGCATATGGCCAGCTACTTAAAACTCACTTACATATCTAAATTAGCCCTAAAAATCACCGGTATATCGGTGGAAAACGTAAAAAACGCCAATGGAACAGTGGTGTGTTCCGGTTGAAAACCTAACCTATAACCCAATAACGGTCACTAGCCACCACTCACGGCCATCAGCAGCAGCATTAGCAGTAGCAGCATATGGCCAGCTACTTAAAACTCACTTACATATCTAAATTAGCCCTAAAAATCACCGGTATATCGGTGGAAAACGTAAAAAACGCCAATGGAACACTGGTGTGTTCCGGTTGAAAACCTAACCTATAACCCAATAACGGTCACTAGCCACCACTAACGGCCATCAGCAGCAGCATTAGCAGTAGCAGCATATGGCCAGCTACTTAAAACTCACTTACATATCTAAATTAGCCCTAAAAATCACCGGTATATCGGTGGAAAACGTAAAAAACGCGTAAAACGCCAATGGAACACTGGTGTGTTCCGGTTGAAAACCTAACCTATAACCCAATAACGGTCACTAGCCACCACTCACGGCCATCAGCAGCAGCATTAGCAGTAGCAGCATATGGCCAGCTACTTAAAACTCACTTACATATCTAAATTAGCCCTAAAAATCACCGGTATATCGGTGGAAAACGTAAAAAACGCGTAAAACGCCAATGGAACACTGGTGTGTTCCGGTTGAAAACCTAACCTATAACCCAATAACGGTCACTAGCCACCACTAACGGCCATCAGCAGCAGCATTAGCAGTAGCAGCATATGGCCAGCTACTTAAAACTCACTTACATATCTAAATTAGCCCTAAAAATCACCGGTATATCGGTGGAAAACGTAAAAAACGCGTAAAACGCCAATGGAACACTGGTGTGTTCCGGTTGAAAACCTAACCTATAACCCAATAACGGTCACTAGCCACCACTAACGGCCATCAGCAGCAGCATTAGCAGTAGCAGCATATGGCCAGCTACTTAAAACTCACTTATTTTTTATTTTTATTTATTTTTATTTAATGTCGACTAAGTTCAGTCGACAGATGTACAATTAAAATTTAATTTAAATTTAAATGAAAAAATTAAAAATTACAAAGTAAAAATAAAAATAAGAATATATTTAACTCTAAATCTGGGGATAAAAGAAACGTAAAAATTCAAATGAGAGGTCCAGCATTTGCTGCTTGGATTGGGGAAAACCCAGAAAAACCCAATCAGACCAATGTTAATGGTTAATTGTTAGAATTAATAAGTGTTAAGATTTGACAAATACGAAAGGATAGAAAGCTTGACGACATGAATGGGGGGGGAATAGTCGAATACTCTATAGAGACGGTTAAAATCACTGCAGAGTATCCGAAAAGGTTCATGCAAGGAAAAGTTAGTACTACAAAAATTTAAAGTTAATGGAGTAAAGTTACGTGAGGTACGAAGAGGAACACAGAAATTGACTCTGCCAAGTAAACTTGGAGAATCTATTTCTCCACGCAACAGTCTAACTACAAACAAAACGCCTAACATTGTACGACGGCTGGACAAAGATGAAAGGTTTATAAGAAGGAGCCTACTATTGTACGATGGTAGAGAAACACCAGAAACCCAGTTAAAGCCTCGAAGAGCAAAAAGTAAAAATTTCTTTTGTACAGATTCAATTTTGTCCTGATGTACAGAATATTGTGGTGACCAAACACAAGATCCGTACTCCAGGATCGGACGGACGAGAGACATATAAAGAATCTTTGTAGTGTAAGGATCATTAAATTCTTTAGACCATCGTTTGATGAATCCAAGGACTCGAAGAGCTTTACTGACCGTAACCATGATATGTTTGTCGAATTTAAGCTTGTGATCAAGAAGTACTCCCAAATCGGTTACTTCCTCAATTCTATCTAGTTGCATACTGTCGAGCGTGTAACTAAAATGTTGGGGCTGGCGTCTGTAAAATGTCATAACCTTACACTTTGCGTAGTTGAGGTGAAGGTGATTAATCTTACACCAAGCCGAAAAAGCGTTCAAGTCATCCTGCAGCAATAAGTGCGAAGTGACGTCATTATACGTCATACACAGCTTAACATCATCCGCATACATTAGAACAAGAGAATGTGATAGGACAGTAGGAAGGTCGTTAATAAATAAGTTAAACAGTAAAGGACCTAGATGGCTACCTTGCGGGACACCAGAAGTAACAGATACAGGTTTTGAAATAGAACTATTGAAAATAACTCTCTGAGTCCTATTAAGTAGGTACTCGGAGATCCAGTTAATAAGATTAGTACATATCTAAATTAGCCCTAAAAATCACCGGTATATCGGTGGAAAACGTAAAAAACGCGACCATGGAACACTGGTGTGTTCCGGTTGAAAACCTAACCTATAACCCAATAACGGTCACTAGCCACCACTCACGGCCATCAGCAGCAGCATTAGCAGTAGCAGCATATGGCCAGCTACTTAAAACTCACTTACATATCTAAATTAGCCCTAAAAATCACCGGTATATCGGTGGAAAACGTAAAAAACGCCAATGGAACACTGGTGTGTTCCGGTTGAAAACCTAACCTATAACCCAATAACGGTCACTAGCCACCACTCACGGCCATCAGCAGCAGCATTAGCAGTAGCAGCATATGGCCAGCTACTTAAAACTCACTTACATATCTAAATTAGCCCTAAAAATCACCGGTATATCGGTGGAAAACGTAAAAAACGCGCAACGCCTGGAACACTGGTGTGTTCCGGTTGAAAACCTAACCTATAACCCAATAACGGTCACTAGCCACCACTCACGGCCATCAGCAGCAGCATTAGCAGTAGCAGCATATGGCCAGCTACTTAAAACTCACTTACATATCTAAATTAGCCCTAAAAATCACCGGTATATCGGTGGAAAACGTAAAAAACGCGTAAAACGCCAATGGAACACTGGTGTGTTCCGGTTGAAAACCTAACCTATAACCCAATAACGGTCACTAGCCACCACTCACGGCCATCAGCAGCAGCATTAGCAGTAGCAGCATATGGCCAGCTACTTAAAACTCACTTACATATCTAAATTAGCCCTAAAAATCACCGGTATATCGGTGGAAAACGTAAAAAACGCGTAAACGCCAATGGAACACTGGTGTGTTCCGGTTGAAAACCTAACCTATAACCCAATAACGGTCACTAGCCACCACTCACGGCCATCAGCAGCAGCATTAGCAGTAGCAGCATATGGCCAGCTACTTAAAACTCACTTACATATCTAAATTAGCCCTAAAAATCACCGGTATATCGGTGGAAAACGTAAAAAACGCCAATGGAACACTGGTGTGTTCCGGTTGAAAACCTAACCTATAACCCAATAACGGTCACTAGCCACCACTCACGGCCATCAGCAGCAGCATTAGCAGTAGCAGCATATGGCCAGCTACTTAAAACTCACTTACATATCTAAATTAGCCCTAAAAATCACCGGTATATCGGTGGAAAACGTAAAAAACGCGTAAAACGCCAATGGAACACTGGTGTGTTCCGGTTGAAAACCTAACCTATAACCCAATAACGGTCACTAGCCACCACTCACGGCCATCAGCAGCAGCATTAGCAGTAGCAGCATATGGCCAGCTACTTAAAACTCACTTACATATCTAAATTAGCCCTAAAAATCACCGGTATATCGGTGGAAAACGTAAAAAACGCGTAAAACGCCAATGGAACACTGGTGTGTTCCGGTTGAAAACCTAACCTATAACCCAATAACGGTCACTAGCCACCACTCACGGCCATCAGCAGCAGCATTAGCAGTAGCAGCATATGGCCAGCTACTTAAAACTCACTTACATATCTAAATTAGCCCTAAAAATCACCGGTATATCGGTGGAAAACGTAAACGCGAAAACGCCAATGGAACACTGGTGTGTTCCGGTTGAAAACCTAACCTATAACCCAATAACGGTCACTAGCCACCACTCACGGCCATCAGCAGCAGCATTAGCAGTAGCAGCATATGGCCAGCTACTTAAAACTCACTTACATATCTAAATTAGCCCTAAAAATCACCGGTATATCGGTGGAAAACGTAAAAAACGCGTAAAACGCCAATGGAACACTGGTGTGTTCCGGTTGAAAACCTAACCTATAACCCAATAACGGTCACTAGCCACCACTCACGGCCATCAGCAGCAGCATTAGCAGTAGCAGCATATGGCCAGCTACTTAAAACTCACTTACATATCTAAATTAGCCCTAAAAATCACCGGTATATCGGTGGAAAACGTAAAAAACGCCAATGGAACACTGGTGTGTTCCGGTTGAAAACCTAACCTATAACCCAATAACGGTCACTAGCCACCACTCACGGCCATCAGCAGCAGCATTAGCAGTAGCAGCATATGGCCAGCTACTTAAAACTCACTTACATATCTAAATTAGCCCTAAAAATCACCGGTATATCGGTGGAAAACGTAAAAAACGCGTAAAACGCCAATGGAACACTGGTGTGTTCCGGTTGAAAACCTAACCTATAACCCAATAACGGTCACTAGCCACCACTCACGGCCATCAGCAGCAGCATTAGCAGTAGCAGCATATGGCCAGCTACTTAAAACTCACTTACATATCTAAATTAGCCCTAAAAATCACCGGTATATCGGTGGAAAACGTAAAAAACGCGTAAAACGCCAATGGAACACTGGTGTGTTCCGGTTGAAAACCTAACCTATAACCCAATAACGGTCACTAGCCACCACTCACGGCCATCAGCAGCAGCATTAGCAGTAGCAGCATATGGCCAGCTACTTAAAACTCACTTACATATCTAAATTAGCCCTAAAAATCACCGGTATATCGGTGGAAAACGTAAAAAACGCCAATGGAACACTGGTGTGTTCCGGTTGAAAACCTAACCTATAACCCAATAACGGTCACTAGCCACCACTCACGGCCATCAGCAGCAGCATTAGCAGTAGCAGCATATGGCCAGCTACTTAAAACTCACTTACATATCTAAATTAGCCCTAAAAATCACCGGTATATCGGTGGAAAACGTAAAAAACGCGTAAAACGCCAATGGAACACTGGTGTGTTCCGGTTGAAAACCTAACCTATAACCCAATAACGGTCACTAGCCACCACTCACGGCCATCAGCAGCAGCATTAGCAGTAGCAGCATATGGCCAGCTACTTAAAACTCACTTACATATCTAAATTAGCCCTAAAAATCACCGGTATATCGGTGGAAAACGTAAAAAACGCGTAAAACGCCAATGGAACACTGGTGTGTTCCGGTTGAAAACCTAACCTATAACCCAATAACGGTCACTAGCCACCACTCACGGCCATCAGCAGCAGCATTAGCAGTAGCAGCATATGGCCAGCTACTTAAAACTCACTTACATATCTAAATTAGCCCTAAAAATCACCGGTATATCGGTGGAAAACGTAAAAAACGCGTAAAACGCCAATGGAACACTGGTGTGTTCCGGTTGAAAACCTAACCTATAACCCAATAACGGTCACTAGCCACCACTCACGGCCATCAGCAGCAGCATTAGCAGTAGCAGCATATGGCCAGCTACTTAAAACTCACTTACATATCTAAATTAGCCCTAAAAATCACCGGTATATCGGTGGAAAACGTAAAAAACGCCAACCTGGAACACTGGTGTGTTCCGGTTGAAAACCTAACCTATAACCCAATAACGGTCACTAGCCACCACTCACGGCCATCAGCAGCAGCATTAGCAGTAGCAGCATATGGCCAGCTACTTAAAACTCACTTACATATCTAAATTAGCCCTAAAAATCACCGGTATATCGGTGGAAAACGTAAAAAACGCGTACAACCCTGGAACACTGGTGTGTTCCGGTTGAAAACCTAACCTATAACCCAATAACGGTCACTAGCCACCACTCACGGCCATCAGCAGCAGCATTAGCAGTAGCAGCATATGGCCAGCTACTTAAAACTCACTTACATATCTAAATTAGCCCTAAAAATCACCGGTATATCGGTGGAAAACGTAAAAAACGCGTAAAACGCCAATGGAACACTGGTGTGTTCCGGTTGAAAACCTAACCTATAACCCAATAACGGTCACTAGCCACCACTCACGGCCATCAGCAGCAGCATTAGCAGTAGCAGCATATGGCCAGCTACTTAAAACTCACTTACATATCTAAATTAGCCCTAAAAATCACCGGTATATCGGTGGAAAACGTAAAAAACGCGTAAAACGCCAATGGAACACTGGTGTGTTCCGGTTGAAAACCTAACCTATAACCCAATAACGGTCACTAGCCACCACTCACGGCCATCAGCAGCAGCATTAGCAGTAGCAGCATATGGCCAGCTACTTAAAACTCACTTACATATCTAAATTAGCCCTAAAAATCACCGGTATATCGGTGGAAAACGTAAAAAACGCGTAAAACGCCAATGGAACACTGGTGTGTTCCGGTTGAAAACCTAACCTATAACCCAATAACGGTCACTAGCCACCACTCACGGCCATCAGCAGCAGCATTAGCAGTAGCAGCATATGGCCAGCTACTTAAAACTCACTTACATATCTAAATTAGCCCTAAAAATCACCGGTATATCGGTGGAAAACGTAAAAAACGCGTAAAACGCCAATGGAACACTGGTGTGTTCCGGTTGAAAACCTAACCTATAACCCAATAACGGTCACTAGCCACCACTCACGGCCATCAGCAGCAGCATTAGCAGTAGCAGCATATGGCCAGCTACTTAAAACTCACTTACATATCTAAATTAGCCCTAAAAATCACCGGTATATCGGTGGAAAACGTAAAAAACGCCAATGGAACACTGGTGTGTTCCGGTTGAAAACCTAACCTATAACCCAATAACGGTCACTAGCCACCACTCACGGCCATCAGCAGCAGCATTAGCAGTAGCAGCATATGGCCAGCTACTTAAAACTCACTTACATATCTAAATTAGCCCTAAAAATCACCGGTATATCGGTGGAAAACGTAAAAAACGCGTAAAACGCCAATGGAACACTGGTGTGTTCCGGTTGAAAACCTAACCTATAACCCAATAACGGTCACTAGCCACCACTCACGGCCATCAGCAGCAGCATTAGCAGTAGCAGCATATGGCCAGCTACTTAAAACTCACTTACATATCTAAATTAGCCCTAAAAATCACCGGTATATCGGTGGAAAACGTAAAAAACGCGTAAAACGCCAATGGAACACTGGTGTGTTCCGGTTGAAAACCTAACCTATAACCCAATAACGGTCACTAGCCACCACTCACGGCCATCAGCAGCAGCATTAGCAGTAGCAGCATATGGCCAGCTACTTAAAACTCACTTACATATCTAAATTAGCCCTAAAAATCACCGGTATATCGGTGGAAAACGTAACCGTAAAACGCCAATGGAACACTGGTGTGTTCCGGTTGAAAACCTAACCTATAACCCAATAACGGTCACTAGCCACCACTCACGGCCATCAGCAGCAGCATTAGCAGTAGCAGCATATGGCCAGCTACTTAAAACTCACTTACATATCTAAATTAGCCCTAAAAATCACCGGTATATCGGTGGAAAACGTAAAAAACGCGTAAAACGCCAATGGAACACTGGTGTGTTCCGGTTGAAAACCTAACCTATAACCCAATAACGGTCACTAGCCACCACTCACGGCCATCAGCAGCAGCATTAGCAGTAGCAGCATATGGCCAGCTACTTAAAACTCACTTACATATCTAAATTAGCCCTAAAAATCACCGGTATATCGGTGGAAAACGTAAAAAACGCGTAAAACGCCAATGGAACACTGGTGTGTTCCGGTTGAAAACCTAACCTATAACCCAATAACGGTCACTAGCCACCACTCACGGCCATCAGCAGCAGCATTAGCAGTAGCAGCATATGGCCAGCTACTTAAAACTCACTTACATATCTAAATTAGCCCTAAAAATCACCGGTATATCGGTGGAAAACGTAAAAAACGCGTAAACGCCAATGGAACACTGGTGTGTTCCGGTTGAAAACCTAACCTATAACCCAATAACGGTCACTAGCCACCACTCACGGCCATCAGCAGCAGCATTAGCAGTAGCAGCATATGGCCAGCTACTTAAAACTCACTTACATATCTAAATTAGCCCTAAAAATCACCGGTATATCGGTGGAAAACGTAAAAACGCGAAAACGCCAATGGAACACTGGTGTGTTCCGGTTGAAAACCTAACCTATAACCCAATAACGGTCACTAGCCACCACTCACGGCCATCAGCAGCAGCATTAGCAGTAGCAGCATATGGCCAGCTACTTAAAACTCACTTACATATCTAAATTAGCCCTAAAAATCACCGGTATATCGGTGGAAAACGTAAAAAACGCGTAAAACGCCAATGGAACACTGGTGTGTTCCGGTTGAAAACCTAACCTATAACCCAATAACGGTCACTAGCCACCACTCACGGCCATCAGCAGCAGCATTAGCAGTAGCAGCATATGGCCAGCTACTTAAAACTCACTTACATATCTAAATTAGCCCTAAAAATCACCGGTATATCGGTGGAAAACGTAAAAAACGCGTAAAACGCCAATGGAACACTGGTGTGTTCCGGTTGAAAACCTAACCTATAACCCAATAACGGTCACTAGCCACCACTCACGGCCATCAGCAGCAGCATTAGCAGTAGCAGCATATGGCCAGCTACTTAAAACTCACTTACATATCTAAATTAGCCCTAAAAATCACCGGTATATCGGTGGAAAACGTAAAAAACGCGTAAAACGCCAATGGAACACTGGTGTGTTCCGGTTGAAAACCTAACCTATAACCCAATAACGGTCACTAGCCACCACTCACGGCCATCAGCAGCAGCATTAGCAGTAGCAGCATATGGCCAGCTACTTAAAACTCACTTACATATCTAAATTAGCCCTAAAAATCACCGGTATATCGGTGGAAAACGTAAAAAACGCGTAAAACGCCAATGGAACACTGGTGTGTTCCGGTTGAAAACCTAACCTATAACCCAATAACGGTCACTAGCCACCACTCACGGCCATCAGCAGCAGCATTAGCAGTAGCAGCATATGGCCAGCTACTTAAAACTCACTTACATATCTAAATTAGCCCTAAAAATCACCGGTATATCGGTGGAAAACGTAAAAAACGCGTAAAACGCCAATGGAACACTGGTGTGTTCCGGTTGAAAACCTAACCTATAACCCAATAACGGTCACTAGCCACCACTCACGGCCATCAGCAGCAGCATTAGCAGTAGCAGCATATGGCCAGCTACTTAAAACTCACTTACATATCTAAATTAGCCCTAAAAATCACCGGTATATCGGTGGAAAACGTAAAAAACCGTAAAACGCCAATGGAACACTGGTGTGTTCCGGTTGAAAACCTAACCTATAACCCAATAACGGTCACTAGCCACCACTCACGGCCATCAGCAGCAGCATTAGCAGTAGCAGCATATGGCCAGCTACTTAAAACTCACTTACATATCTAAATTAGCCCTAAAAATCACCGGTATATCGGTGGAAAACGTAAAAAACGCGTAAAACGCCAATGGAACACTGGTGTGTTCCGGTTGAAAACCTAACCTATAACCCAATAACGGTCACTAGCCACCACTCACGGCCATCAGCAGCAGCATTAGCAGTAGCAGCATATGGCCAGCTACTTAAAACTCACTTACATATCTAAATTAGCCCTAAAAATCACCGGTATATCGGTGGAAAACGTAAAAAACGCGTAAAACGCCAATGGAACACTGGTGTGTTCCGGTTGAAAACCTAACCTATAACCCAATAACGGTCACTAGCCACCACTCACGGCCATCAGCAGCAGCATTAGCAGTAGCAGCATATGGCCAGCTACTTAAAACTCACTTACATATCTAAATTAGCCCTAAAAATCACCGGTATATCGGTGGAAAACGTAAAAAACGCGTAAAACGCCAATGGAACACTGGTGTGTTCCGGTTGAAAACCTAACCTATAACCCAATAACGGTCACTAGCCACCACTCACGGCCATCAGCAGCAGCATTAGCAGTAGCAGCATATGGCCAGCTACTTAAAACTCACTTACATATCTAAATTAGCCCTAAAAATCACCGGTATATCGGTGGAAAACGTAAAAAACGCGTAAAACGCCAATGGAACACTGGTGTGTTCCGGTTGAAAACCTAACCTATAACCCAATAACGGTCACTAGCCACCACTCACGGCCATCAGCAGCAGCATTAGCAGTAGCAGCATATGGCCAGCTACTTAAAACTCACTTACATATCTAAATTAGCCCTAAAAATCACCGGTATATCGGTGGAAAACGTAAAAAACGCGTAAAACGCCAATGGAACACTGGTGTGTTCCGGTTGAAAACCTAACCTATAACCCAATAACGGTCACTAGCCACCACTCACGGCCATCAGCAGCAGCATTAGCAGTAGCAGCATATGGCCAGCTACTTAAAACTCACTTACATATCTAAATTAGCCCTAAAAATCACCGGTATATCGGTGGAAAACGTAAACCGTAAAACGCCAATGGAACACTGGTGTGTTCCGGTTGAAAACCTAACCTATAACCCAATAACGGTCACTAGCCACCACTCACGGCCATCAGCAGCAGCATTAGCAGTAGCAGCATATGGCCAGCTACTTAAAACTCACTTACATATCTAAATTAGCCCTAAAAATCACCGGTATATCGGTGGAAAACGTAAAAAACGCGTAAAACGCCAATGGAACACTGGTGTGTTCCGGTTGAAAACCTAACCTATAACCCAATAACGGTCACTAGCCACCACTCACGGCCATCAGCAGCAGCATTAGCAGTAGCAGCATATGGCCAGCTACTTAAAACTCACTTACATATCTAAATTAGCCCTAAAAATCACCGGTATATCGGTGGAAAACGTAAAAAACGCGTAAAACGCCAATGGAACACTGGTGTGTTCCGGTTGAAAACCTAACCTATAACCCAATAACGGTCACTAGCCACCACTCACGGCCATCAGCAGCAGCATTAGCAGTAGCAGCATATGGCCAGCTACTTAAAACTCACTTACATATCTAAATTAGCCCTAAAAATCACCGGTATATCGGTGGAAAACGTAAAAAACGCGTAAAACGCCAATGGAACACTGGTGTGTTCCGGTTGAAAACCTAACCTATAACCCAATAACGGTCACTAGCCACCACTCACGGCCATCAGCAGCAGCATTAGCAGTAGCAGCATATGGCCAGCTACTTAAAACTCACTTACATATCTAAATTAGCCCTAAAAATCACCGGTATATCGGTGGAAAACGTAAAAAACGCCAACCTGGAACACTGGTGTGTTCCGGTTGAAAACCTAACCTATAACCCAATAACGGTCACTAGCCACCACTCACGGCCATCAGCAGCAGCATTAGCAGTAGCAGCATATGGCCAGCTACTTAAAACTCACTTACATATCTAAATTAGCCCTAAAAATCACCGGTATATCGGTGGAAAACGTAAAAAACGCGTAAACGCCAATGGAACACTGGTGTGTTCCGGTTGAAAACCTAACCTATAACCCAATAACGGTCACTAGCCACCACTCACGGCCATCAGCAGCAGCATTAGCAGTAGCAGCATATGGCCAGCTACTTAAAACTCACTTACATATCTAAATTAGCCCTAAAAATCACCGGTATATCGGTGGAAAACGTAAAAAACGCGTAAAACGCCAATGGAACACTGGTGTGTTCCGGTTGAAAACCTAACCTATAACCCAATAACGGTCACTAGCCACCACTCACGGCCATCAGCAGCAGCATTAGCAGTAGCAGCATATGGCCAGCTACTTAAAACTCACTTACATATCTAAATTAGCCCTAAAAATCACCGGTATATCGGTGGAAAACGTAAAAAACGCGTAAAACGCCAATGGAACACTGGTGTGTTCCGGTTGAAAACCTAACCTATAACCCAATAACGGTCACTAGCCACCACTCACGGCCATCAGCAGCAGCATTAGCAGTAGCAGCATATGGCCAGCTACTTAAAACTCACTTACATATCTAAATTAGCCCTAAAAATCACCGGTATATCGGTGGAAAACGTAAAAAACGCGTAAAACGCCAATGGAACACTGGTGTGTTCCGGTTGAAAACCTAACCTATAACCCAATAACGGTCACTAGCCACCACTCACGGCCATCAGCAGCAGCATTAGCAGTAGCAGCATATGGCCAGCTACTTAAAACTCACTTACATATCTAAATTAGCCCTAAAAATCACCGGTATATCGGTGGAAAACGTAAAAAACGCGTAAAACGCCAATGGAACACTGGTGTGTTCCGGTTGAAAACCTAACCTATAACCCAATAACGGTCACTAGCCACCACTCACGGCCATCAGCAGCAGCATTAGCAGTAGCAGCATATGGCCAGCTACTTAAAACTCACTTACATATCTAAATTAGCCCTAAAAATCACCGGTATATCGGTGGAAAACGTAAAAAACGCGTAAAACGCCAATGGAACACTGGTGTGTTCCGGTTGAAAACCTAACCTATAACCCAATAACGGTCACTAGCCACCACTCACGGCCATCAGCAGCAGCATTAGCAGTAGCAGCATATGGCCAGCTACTTAAAACTCACTTACATATCTAAATTAGCCCTAAAAATCACCGGTATATCGGTGGAAAACGTAAAAAACGCGTAAAACGCCAATGGAACACTGGTGTGTTCCGGTTGAAAACCTAACCTATAACCCAATAACGGTCACTAGCCACCACTCACGGCCATCAGCAGCAGCATTAGCAGTAGCAGCATATGGCCAGCTACTTAAAACTCACTTACATATCTAAATTAGCCCTAAAAATCACCGGTATATCGGTGGAAAACGTAAAAAACGCGTAAAACGCCAATGGAACACTGGTGTGTTCCGGTTGAAAACCTAACCTATAACCCAATAACGGTCACTAGCCACCACTCACGGCCATCAGCAGCAGCATTAGCAGTAGCAGCATATGGCCAGCTACTTAAAACTCACTTACATATCTAAATTAGCCCTAAAAATCACCGGTATATCGGTGGAAAACGTAAAAAACGCGTAAAACGCCAATGGAACACTGGTGTGTTCCGGTTGAAAACCTAACCTATAACCCAATAACGGTCACTAGCCACCACTCACGGCCATCAGCAGCAGCATTAGCAGTAGCAGCATATGGCCAGCTACTTAAAACTCACTTACATATCTAAATTAGCCCTAAAAATCACCGGTATATCGGTGGAAAACGTAAAAAACGCGTAAAACGCCAATGGAA
>JAWNNL010000731.1:0-68714 GCA_035045005.1 Liodrosophila aerea
TTTTAAATCTGCAATTAAATTAGAATTAATCAAAGCTAAATTCAAAATAATTTAAAGCTTAAATTCTGCAACAAAAAATCACAACAGTGACGGTACTTCATACAGACTGTGTTTATTTCTGTTTCTCAAGTTGTGCTTACAAAGTCTTAGCTGCCCAGATACCCAGATTCCGCACAGTGTTCGTAATTCGACCCGCAGATTTTTTTTTCTGTTTATGTTGTTGTCTTTGCGCTCCGTCGCCAATGCATGAGTTTGTTTGTCTTTGTCTCATATACGTTTAAGGCTGGAGCCCATGAGCTCGCCCTTTGTTGACTATAGAAGCCCTCAGCAACATTCTAGTGATTCAGATTCAGACTCTGAAGACCGCATTAGAATTCTTAGGAATAGGATTGTTAAAAATAAACGTATTCGTACAACTTCTTCTCCAAAAATGGACCCAGAGCAACTTAGATTGGTAATAGACGCAGCGGTCCGCAATGCCCTAGCCGAACAAGCGGGTGTGAACAGACTTGAGCAGCAAGCCCTGTTGCAAAGAATCAACGAGTTGTCCGCCCGAGTAGAGGCAGCGCACGTCACACCACCAGTCGTGCAAGAGTACGCGGCTATCGACATATCAAATGAAATTCGCTGTGACGAGCCGTTGGATGCCGTCAAATGCTTGCCCGAATTTAATGGGACACATGAGTCATATGTCTCTTGGAGACAGGCAGCGGTTGCTGCTTATCACATCTTTAAACCACATAATGGCAGTTCACGCCACTACCAGGCAGTCATTATCATTAGAAGTAAGATTAGGGGGGTCGCTGATGCACTACTGTCGTCATTTGGCACAGTCTTAAATTTTGACGCGATCATTAGCCGCCTTGACTTCACGTACAATTCACCTCATAGAGCAAGAATTGGGCACTCTCAGACAGGGAGGGCAATCACTTCTTCAGTACTACGATGAGGTTGAAAAGAAGCTCACACTGTTAACCAACAAGGTTAACATGTCCTACGACCCAGCCATGGCAAAGGGCCTATGTGAGAAGTTCCGGGACGACGCGTTGCGAGTGTTCATATCGGGCCTCAAGCGTAGTCTTACCGATGTCCTCTTTGCAGCTAAGCCTAAGAACTTGCCTTCGGCGTTGGCTCTGGCCCAAGAGGTCGAGTCAAACCATGAAAGATCTGCATTTGCGGCAAGCTTTGCGAGAAGCTTGGAAGAAAAAGAACGCAAGCCTCACGCAAAAGCGCAGGGTCGTCAACAGGAAAAATAACCTCAGCAAGCTAGCATGCAACCGAGCGGTGGAAAAAACCCGCACTTTAATAGACAGAGTAAGCCGCAGGGCCAGACTGAACAGCGAAACAACAGGCAGCCAAATGACAATGGAGCACCTGTGCCCATGGAGGTGGACCCTTCCTTCTCAAAGGTTTTGCAGCCCACTCAGGCCCCAGCTTACGGGAATAATAGGAAGTCAGGCGCATCTGGTCGTTCGGGTGGCCAGAGAAGTCAGCAAAGGCTGAATCATGTCTCACAAGACACAGAGCAGGGGGCAGAGGCATATGCCAATGCTGCCTCGTGTGCAGAGGCACAGATCAATGACGATGCCAACAGCGGCTACGATTCAGATGCCATCAATTTTTTAGGGGCAAATCCCTGCTACCCGTCATCAGACGAAGAGTAGCGGGGACGGTTATGAGATTCCTCATAGATACGGGCGCGGCTAAGAATTTCATTCGGCCGCACGAAGGGCTGAGAGGCGTCCGCTCAGTAGAATCACCCTTCACAATTCACTCAATTCACGGTTCGACAAAAATTACACACAAATGTTTTGTTTCCATGTTTAACATGAAGGCAACATTTTTCCTTTTATCAGACCTGTCAACGTTTGATGGAATAATAGGCTTCGACTTGCTAACGCAAGCAGGGGCATCGTTGCACTTGCCCTCAAGGCAACTCAAATGGGGTACGGAAGTTGAGCAGGTTTCCTTGCATACTTGTGCTGACGTCAATTTCACTAACGTGGATTGTTCAGCCGCACCGCCTTCAGTGAAGAAGGCATTTCTCAAGGTACTTAAAGATTCAAAAAAGGCCTTCGCGGATCCAAATGAATCCTTGCCTTACAACACCTCGGTGGTAGCCACCATCAGGACGGTTGACGAAGAGGCCGTATATGCCAAACACTACCCATATCCGATGGGAGCAGCCGATTTCGTGAACAAGGAAATCCAAAATCTGCTTAAGAATGGCATTATACAAAAGTCAGTCTCCCCTTACAATAACATAATATGGGTAGTAGATAAGAAGGGCACTGATGAAGAGGGCAATCGTAACATGCGATTGGTCATGGACTTTCGCAAACTAAACGAAAGAACCATTCCAGATAAGTACCCCATGCCAAACATAAGCATAATATTGGGTAATTTAGGCAAGGCAAAATTTTTTTCGACGCTCGATCTTAAGTCCGGTTATCATCAGATAATACTCGCTGAACGCGACCGCGAAAAAAGCGCCTTTGCGGTAAACGGGGGAAAGTACGAATTTCGTAGACTCCCTTTCGGTCTGAAAAATGCAGCCAGCATTTTTCAGAGAACCATCGATGATATTCTCAGAGAGCAGATCGGCAAATTCTGCTATGTTTACGTCGATGACGTAATCATCTTCTCGGAAAATGAGGAAGCCCATGTCAAACATGTTGATTGGGTTCTAAAGAGCCTGCTAGAAGCGAACATGAGGGTCTCAGTAGAGAAGTCACGTTTTTTTAAGAAGAGCGTGAACTTTCTGGGGTTCATAGTAACCTGTAATGGCACAACAACGGATCCCGAGAAGATAAAGGCCATACAAGAATTTCCGGAACCAAAATCGGTATTCGAAGTCCGCTCTTTCATGGGTCTCGCTAGTTATTACCGATGTTTCATTAAGGACTTCGCGGCGATAGCAAGGCCCATCTCAGACATCCTGAGAGGCGAAAATAGGTCAGTCAGTAGGCACAGAGCTCGGAATATCCCGGTACAGTTTACTGCAGCGCAACAGCAAGCGTTCCATAAACTGCGCAGCATATTGGCATCCGAAGATGTCATGCTCAGATATCCCGATTTCAAGAAGCCGTTTGATCTAACGACAGACGCTTCAGCCTACGGCATAGGCGCAGTGCTTTCCCAGGATGGCCGTCCGATTACAATGATCTCAAGAACATTGAAGGACAGAGAGGTCAATTATGCCACTAACGAAAGAGAGCTCTTGGCCATCATTTGGGCACTTGCCAAGTTACGGCATTACCTATATGGCGTTAATATCTTTAATATCTTTACCGACCATCAACCTCTAACCTTTGCTGTATCGGAATCCAATCCTAATGCAAAGATTAAAAGGTGGAAGGCGCGAATAGACGAGTCAAATGCGCGCATCTTCTATAAGCCTGGTAGGCAGAATCTAGTTGCCGATGCCCTGTCCCGGCAACAGCTCAACGCTATGGAAGAGAGGGACATCGACTCCTGTGCAGCAACGACTCACAGCGAAGTCTCACTCACCCACACAATTGAGTCGACAGAAAAGCCGCTGAACTGTTTTCAGAATCAAATAATTCTTGAAGAGGCGCGCTTTTCATCGAAACGCACTGTTGTTTTGTTTGGAAACAAAAGACGCCACACCGTCGGCTTCGTTTGCAAATAATCACTGCTAGAGGAGCTTGAGGACACAATCACTCCCAAGGGCGTTAACGCCATTCACTGCGACCTTCACACACTCGCAATGATACAGGATGATGTAGTTCGAATGTTCCCTGGCACTAGGTTCTGGCATTGCAAGAGTCGCGTTGTCGACATATTCGGGGTTGGGGAAAGAAGAGAAATCCACACCATGGAACATAATAGAGCCCATAGATCGGCTCAAGAGAATGTTAAGCAGGTACTTTCAGAGTACTATTTCCCGAAAATGTCCAAACTAGCGAACGAAATTGTGCAAAACTGCAAAACGTGTGCTAGAGCCAAATATGATAGGCATCCCAAAAAACAGGAGCTAGGAGAAACGCCAGTTCCGTCGCACGTAGGGGAGATGCTACACATAGACATCTTCTCTACCGACAAGAAATTCTTCCTCACTTGCATTGACAAGTTTTCTAAATTCGCTGTAGTACAGCCCATCCCGTCAAGAACCATTGAGGATCTGAAGCCAGCCTTGCTTCAGCTCATGAACTTCTTCACAAAGGCAAAGGCGATATACTGTGACAATGAACCATCATTGAATTCACATACGATTTCAGCCTTGCTAAGCAACAACTTTGGGGTAGACATTTCAAACGCGCCTCCTCTACACAGTGTGTCCAATGGACAGGTAGAGCGTTTTCACAGCACGTTGCTAGAACTCGCCAGGTGTTTGAAAATTGACAAAGGGATAAGCGACACGGTGGAGGTCATCCTACTAGCAGCAACTGAATACAACAAATCAATCCACTCCGTTACCAACAGGAGACCAGTTGATGTTGTGCAGGCGCTTTCGGATGAACCAAAAAGAAACGTGGAAAACAGAATTTAAGAAGCGCAAACTGCGCTCAGAAACAGAGAAAACGCGGAGCGGCAGAACAGAACCTTCGAAGTTGGCGAGAAAGTTTTGGTCAAGTCCAACCGAAGACTCGGCAATAAGCTCACGCCATTATGCGAAGAGAGGGCCGTAGAAGCGGACTTGGGGACCACAGTCCTCATTAAGGGGAGGGTGGTCCACAAGGACAACATAAAGTGACTCCAATGGAGCGACCCCCTTGCCTTCATTTTTATATAGCCACTTGGCGCATTACCATAAGTTAGTTCGTACCCTTTTCTAGCCACTTGGCATAAATCATTTTGGTTGTGGGTTACCCCTTGCTGAATAAAAAATAGCCCAGAAAATAAAAAAATATATAACTCTTTTCCACAGGTTTGAACTCATACTCTTCTTCTCGATATCTTTGGCCTCGGCGCGTATTGCCGACTACTCGCACGCAAAGTACGTCCCCATTGTGGATGGCCGAATCTTAGTATGGGACGAATACGCCTATGTTAAGCATTCAGCAAACCTATCGGAATACACGCGAATAGTGGACGAATTGGTCAATTTAGCGAATGCTGAGGGCACGTTCCCACAATCCCACATGAGGAGAATCCTAAGCGTGGACACAGTTCATCTCCAGGATCTTCTAGAAGCCTTAGGGGCACACCATAGGGTGGCCAGGAGTTTAGATTTCCTTGGATCTGCGCTGAAGGTTGTGGCAGGCACTGCCGACGCTAGCGATTTAGAAAAGACTAGAATTGTAGAAGCCCAATTGATAAACTCTAACAATAGACAAATAGAAATAAACACTAAAGTCCAGGACCAGATTAATTCATTAACCTTCACCGTCAATAGAATTCTAGGAATCGCCAAAGGGGCAGTAATCAACGTCGACCATTTATATGAAACGGTGCTGACGAGAAACAGAATGTTGATGATGGAGTTGCAGAATTTAATGCTTGCTATTACACTTGCGAAGGCTAACATTGTTAGTCCAAACATATTAGACCACGCAGATTTAAAATCGATTTGGTTGGAGGAACCCACTAATACTCCCATAGGGGAGCTTATGTCCGTCTCGTCTGTAAAGGTTCTTCAGTCCGTTAACATGCTCTATTTTATTATTAAATTTCCGATAATTAAGTTCGCTTGTAAGAAAATAACTATATTCCCCGTCTCCCACGAGAACCGCATACTGCGCTTACCGGACAACATCATAGCCGACTGCAACGGAGAAATTCACGCTCTCGAGGGTTGCAGCGGTTCGTTTGCGGCCACGTTTTGTCGCTTGGCAACGAAGAGCTCTTGCGCCAAGGAAATACACGCAGGAGGTGTAGCCCATTGTGAAATCCAACCAAGCAATCTGGATGCGATCACACAAGTGGACGATGGAATTGTCATCATCAATGACAGACCTGCAATGGTGCAGGTAGACAACGGCACTAAGATCTGGACGAACGGAACGCAACTCATCACCTTTAGCGACCGGGCCACGATCAACGACACCACCTTCATCAATCGTAACAACGTGCCAAGTAGAGTGCCAATGACTGCCAACTCTCCCCTGTTGAATATCACCGCCAGCCACGATATTCTCAGCCTCCCTTACCTTCATCGTCTAAATGAACGTAACTTGGAGGAGATCCAGAGGATTAAGGAGTCATCTGAAGCTGAGCATTCGAATTGGATAGTCCTCGTCGTGATAACTATCTCCTGCACTTTCATATGCCTTGGCTTCATATGCCAACGGGTCATCATGGCTAAGAGGTCTGCGCGTCAGCTGAGAGAGGTGGTCGCTGGAATAGAAGCGGCCGAGGTCGGCCTTAGACTTGAAGGGGGAGTAGTTAACTAAGTCAACGGTTTTCAAGTTGTTGACCGGAATACGACACCAGCCACAACTGCTGACTGAGCATTTGGCCGGATGTCGTTGCATAGCCGGCAAACGCGACGAATTTGCGTGGCCGCTAAGAGCCAATCGCGAAGCCTTCTGCTCGCCTTTCGCTTAGGTTCTCATAAAATAATTTGTATTCAGTCTGTTCTTAATATTGCTCAGCGGCGCATCGGCCCTGTGCATTAAATAAACACAATATAAAACGACTCATCTCTCTTATTTGTGTAGGCCCCGCCACACAAGGAAAATAAACTAACAATTAAACGGTAGTAACCTTCTAATTTATACTGCGAAACATATGTAAACAAAAGAAACACTTCATGAGGAAACTTCACTGTGTAAATGCGACGTGATTTTCGAAGATGTTTCAAAACGGAATCGAAAAAAACTTCATGAGGAAGCTTCATCGTGTAAATAGGGACTAACATTTGCCGGTAAACACACGTTTTTCTGTCTTCTTTACGTTTTTCTTTCCATCTTTACGTTCGTTGTCGTTGCTTCGCGTATGCTGTGTATGTACATATACCGCTTGTACCGTACTTTCGCGTCCCTCCTTTTCTGATTTGCGTGCTCCTTCTTCTAGAAGCTTCACCTTCACAATGTTGAATGTTGGTAACACATCTCGGGTTTCTATGGCCACGACGAAGTTTTCCCATTCTTTAGGCAGACTCGACAACAACATAATTGTTTTTAACTCGTCTTGCAGATCGATTTCCATTTCAGCTAATTTGTTTGTTATTTCTACAAACGAATTCACGTGCTGAACGACACTATCGCCACTCTGCATATTAAGACGCAATAGCCTCTGATATAGCTGTACTTTTTGCACTGGCCGCGCTGACGAATGAACGTTTCGTAGCTGCTCCCAAGCCTGCTTTGCAGTTATACACGCTTTAATATGTAACAACTGGCTTGGTTTCACATTTAAGATGAGACATGCCAATGCCTTTTGGTCCACAATTTCCCATGGTCCACGCTCTTCCCTCGAAGCTGGTCTTTCCAATTTGCCGCACACCACATTCCACAAATCTGCAGTGATAAGTACGCTACGCATAGACATACACCACACATCATAATTGTCCTCAGACAATTTTTCTATTTGTAATGAAACACTTATATTTCACTTCTTTATTTAGTCCACGATTATATCCAGATCTTTCCGTGATCCTGGGCCCATAACCTGTTGGTTATTATACAGAGTAACGCACAAGATAAACCGAGGAGCTAAATCAAAATGTGTTTTTATTCAATAAGCGGTAGAAGAGAAGTGAGCGAGATACGTGAATTCTGTTACGTATTCGCCTTACGTTAACATTACAGACTTATAACATAAGTACCTCATTTGGTACTGTCAACCAGTGTTGCCATTTGCAAATTAATATTTAAACTTATTACTTTTAACAGGCAGAGATACTACAAATATTTTTAACAATATAGAAATATTGCAAAATATTAATTTAAATAAAATAAAAGCAGAAAAGCAAAGCAAAAATAAAACATAAAATAAATAGAAGAAAACAAAGCAAAAAGTGAAGGGATTTTAGGTTGATTTAAGTTGTCAGTTAATAATAAATTAATATTAATGATATTAATTTTGGAATTCTCAATAAAAACAATTGAAAATTATTTTGACAACTCACTTGCTTCCTTAAAATCGGCAAGCGATACCATCAAACGCAAAATCGAAACTAAACAATTGCCAAGCAGAGTTGCAATACAACCGCAAATCATATGCATTAATACAAATACACTTGATCATAGATCTGTCTCTATTGCTCTCTTAGCTAACGTACAATTTTGCACACACATACTAATGAACATATTTGTGTATAAGAAAAATTTGTCTAAGCAAACGCACGGTTGCTTTAAATAAGATAAAGCGCCAACTTTAAAAAGAATACAACATTATAAAACTTGGCTAAAAAGTAATATGAATATTATTATCATTATATTTTTATTATATTAACGGCTCGATACATATGTTCTAAGAGTATTTAAACCATACAACACCGATATACAATAAATTTCTAAGATATTGTTTCTAACATTTTCTTAAATAAATTAATATTTAAATATTCGACATTATTAATTAATTCATCGTTGCAGTCGCATCGATTGTTAAGCGTACACAATTTGTGAAAAGAGGAAGAGGAAAAATTACAATTGCGCCAAAAAAAAGCACTAAATTTGGCGTAAATCTGCCGCTTTTATTGTTGTTGTTGGGCAATCTGTAGAGGATACAGGGGCATAGCTGTATAGTTTTCCCTGTACGTACGCATGAATATACATACATTATGTACAGCATACATACATGTGTACAGCAGTACATACATATGTACAGCAGTACTTACATATGTACAGCAGTACATATACATATAGGGCTGTAAAAGAAATAAAACTTGAAATAAAACTAAATTATTTTTAGTTAATAATTTTATTATACCTGCATACCAATTTTCAATATCCAATTGCATTTTGGCTATGGTGCTCTGCATTTTGGATAGCTTTTTTGTTGTTGTTATTGTGGATGCTGGTTTCTTTTGCGTAGCTGCAGGGGCTGCAGTGGCTTACGGAGCTGCAGCGGCTGATAAGGCTGCAGCCCCTGCAGATCATACAGCTGCTGCCACTGCTGTTGCTGCAGCTCAGGCTGTTGTAGCCATGGCTGCTGTACAGTCGGTACAGTCTGTACCGGCCATGGCTGCTTTCGCTGCTGTGGCTGCTTTCGCTGCTGTGGCTGCTGTAGCTGCTGTGGCTGCTGTAGCTGCTGTCGCTGCTGTGGCTGCTGTAGCTGCTGCGGCTGTAGTGGCTGCAGTGGCTGCAGTGGCAGCTGTGGCTGCTGTAGCTGCTGTGGCTGTAGTGGCTGCAGTGGCAGCTGTAGCTGTTGTGGCTGTTGCACCGGCCATGGCGGCTGTGGCTCCTGTGGCTGCTATAGCTGCTGTGGCTGCAGTGGCTGCTGTAGCTGCTGTGGCTGCAGTGGCTGCTGTGGCAGCTGTAGCTGCTGTGGCTGCTGCACCGGCCATGGCGGCCATGGCGGCTGTGGCTGCAGTGGCAGCTGTGGCTCCTATGGAGGCTGTGGCTGCTGTGGCTGCAGTGGCAGCTGTGGCTCCTATGGAGGCTGTGGCTGCTGTGGCTCCTGTAGACGCTGTGGCTCATGTGGAGGCTGTAGCTCCGACGCCGGTTTTTATGTGTGTGATATACGTTCACACACATACTAACTTATGTGTACAGTTATATATGATCAATATTTCTCTCTCTTTTTCTCTCATGGCTAACGTACAAATTTTGTGTGTACCGTTATATTCGATCATATTTCTGTCTCTGTTACTCTCTTCGCCAACGCACGGTTGCTTAGAATAAAATCAAAGCGCCAAATTTAAAAAAAAAAAATGCACGGTTGCTTTCAAAAAAATCGAGGCGCCAAATTTGAAAAAAGAAAACAAACTTATAGATTCTTAAATTAAATAAAAATACAAATTCTCAAAACAATAAATATTTAAAATATATATTGAAATATAAATATCAAACGTTCACCAAAAACAAATAAAAACACCAATATATTTAAGCAAAAACAAAGAGAAAAAGTAATACTAAAATTCGAAGAAAAAACACACAACTGGTACTTATTTTGGCTACAGGGGTTGTAGAAGTGTTTTTCGAATTTAGTTTCCTTTGTTGTTGCTGCTTGTGCCATCGCACAACAAAAAAACACCATTTTTATTACAAATCCGCTCATTGTGGCAACTATGTAAAGTACGCGAAATTTTGAACGAATCTGGCAGCATATCGATAGCAAACATATCGATATTAAAATAATTTCACAAAAATGAGAAATAATATGTTTAATTAGTTTAGTATATTTAGGCGATTTCTCATGTTGCTTTCAAAGTTACTTATATGTAGTTATCATGATGATAAATTTACAAGCAGCTTGTAGGCAGCTTCGTTTTCTCATGTTCATGATAACATTTGTAGGCAGATCTGGCAACATTTTAATAAAATCTGGCCAAATTGGTCAAAACAAGTTGGCAGGCCTGCTTCGAGGTTGCCATACTTGTAATATTTTTTGACAGTTGGCAGTGTCACTTGTCAAAATGGCTTTTGAACGAAAAAGATGTAAAAATTTTTCTCAGGAGGATGAAATTTAATTAGTGGAGATGGTGTGCATATCAACAGTTCTTGCTCTCAAATCTTTATTTTGCTTAATTTAATTTTGACAGCAACCGCGCGGTTCAATAACGGCGTTAGCTCCTGAAAGAAATAATCATATGGCAACCCTGAACTTACACCCTACATTGTAAGATTATCATGAGCATAAACCACCTTGTAAGCAAGATTTTCTTATTATTAACATGAGAAAACGAATTCTGACGATAAAGTAGACTTTTAAGTTATAAGCAACATGAGAAATCGGGCCTTAATGTTTAATATATTTCAAAATATTGACTATAGCAATACCCATACATATACCGATGAACGCATATGCAAATGTATATGTATGTACATATACACACGCCCTAACAGAACTCACACATACATGCATACCCGCATTCGCTAGGCTACACGTACACAGGTCAGCTGGCATGCGAGCATTGTTTTGGTTTCCCCCCTTTCCCATACTAATTAATTGAATTTCGAATAACTCCATTGTTTATTGTCCAATCAAGCTGAAATTTTCAGAATACTCTTAGGTAGCCAATAGCTACTTATATATTAATTCTTTAAAATTGTGGCTACAGTTGCTCTTCTCTGTTGGAAGGGGGAGGGGGTTTGCAGATATCAGCGCTTAACGTGCGTCTAAGGGTCATAAGAAATCATTCTGCGAAAAAATTAGGTCGCTATATCTTACCGTTCGGGCTGTGCGTTGATGATCAGTCAGTCAGTCAGTTACTCAGTCAGAACGAACTACTTTATATATATAGATGTCGCAACGGGTCTCGCCTTGCCCTACTTGCTAGTTCTGAATCTGGTTTTATAACTTATTCTTATTATTCGCTAAGTCTACAATAATATTATTTAATTTATTATTTCTTGCGCCCGGTTGCTCTGGATTGGGGAGGCGGGGTCATGGAACGGACTCTCCGGTTTTACTCTTCAGCGGCACCATGGCTGGTGGTGAGCTGCCGTGGCGTATGATGCCGACCGTGTCATTGCTGACGATGGCCTGATGAGGCTGATGACGATGACTTGTTGAGCTGCTCCAGGGGTGACCTCGGTTCCTCCTCCGACGGTTTCTGGCTCTATTCGATGCACACACTCGATGCACACACTCGATGAACGATGGCTGCCACTATGGAGGCACTTCAGCAGATCACGGGTATTTTCTCGGCTCGGTCGTTTAACTGCCTGCCCGAGCCGCCTATTAATTACAATACGTTGTTTTAGTTATCTCAGCAGGCCAACCAACTCGCCTAATCGCGGGACAACGTGATCCGTTAGTGTTCCGCTATTGAGCGAGGCTCAGTTATTTTCCAGTCTGGGGTCAGTGCCCGGGCAAATTTAAAGGGTATAGGAAAGTTGGAATCGGTAATTGAGCGAATCGGTTCAACGAAATCCATCTCGGCGTTGCCACCTTGCGACCGTGTTTTCCCGCCCAATTACCGAATGCCGATATTCGATAACGCAAAATGCAACAAATTGCTAAACGATATCTTTCTTTCCTTCGACATGAGTAAATAAATCAACATTACAGGTATAATATGGGTAGATCAAGGTATAGTAGGGTGGGTCAAGAGAGTGCAGTCAAATACCATCTGAGACTACACTCTTTTTCAATCCTTCTGTTGAGCACTCTTTAATTAATTTTGTTGTATTCAATTGGTAATTAAATATTATATAAACCCAAAATCCGTATTTTTTAGACCCTGTACTTTAAAAAAGGCAGGCAGAAGGAGGCGTGGCAGATCCCACAAAGTATACATATTCTTGATCAGGACGACGAGCTGAGTCGATCTAGCCATGTTCGTCTGTCCGTCAGTCTGTATGAACACCGAGATCTCGGAAACTATAAGAGCTAGAGACGTAATTTTTTTGTTTTGCTCGTGTATTACATAGGGAGGCCAAGTTTATGTTTTTAATTTGATATCTCATCCCCCTCCCCCTCAAATTTACAAAAATGTTCTTAGTATATACAGTTTTAGAGTCACTGGATTCATTTTTTGCATGATTAAAGCTTTAGATGCTTTGCATGTTTGGTGCGAGTTATTCATGATTCAATTCCCTGTACCTGATAAAGGGGGAGCAGTGCGAGCGTATGTGTGGTTGCGTGTGACTTTGCGCTATGTGTGCATGTGTGAGTGTCTGTAAGCGTGTGTGTGTGCAATGGAAAGTACAGGGTCTCCTACTGTCGGTTGAATCCGATTGTAGCTTTCCGAGTTTTTTGATTGTGAGTTTGAATTTCTATATGGTTATTGTTTGTATTTGAGTAAATATTTGCATGTATAAGTGTATGTGTTTATTTATAAGTGCATGTGTATGTGTATGTGAGTATGTACATATATGCTGCTGCTTTAATGGAGGCCCAGGGCAAATCAAAGTACAGGGTTCCTACTGTCGGTTGCGTCCGACTGTAGTTTTCCCTACATTTTTTTTTTGTTAGTTTCAGTTAAGGACTCTATAAAATTAAAGTCTGACTGTTCCTATAATATTAGTTAGCAAGAACCCCCCGGCCGTACAGCTAGTAGACGCTCGATTAATTTATACCAGGAAGCCTTTGTGCTTTGGAGACAGTATACCCTAGTGATCGTGGTTAATGGAATTATAGATTTTTGGCGTGGAACGTGTGGCTTTAAGCCAAACGCACCAAAACTGTTGACCCCCAGAAGATGGAGCTGCGGAGATTCCACAAGGGTAGTACAGATATTTAGTGCCCAAACCGTGAGGCTTGTAGATGTAACAAGAATGTGAAGGAGAAAGAAAAAACCCTAGTTATATAAGTGAAGCCTTCCCCACCTAGGTAAGTTTGATCACGAGCTAAAAATAAGTGAATATGAAGACAAAAGTAACTGTGGCTAAAAGTGATTAAACTAGGCTAGTGTGAATAGAGAAGCGTTGAAGCAAAGGTTTAAATGTGTTTTCTTTATTAATTGGAGTTCGATTATTTAGCGAAGGCTGAATTAACTCGACCGTTAATAAGCGAACATTAGTTTGGAGTATATAACTGTCTTACACCTGTTCTTACTATAATGTTGTTATTCCCAAAAGGGTAACCGTTGTGGCATATAACACTAAGCTAACGAACATAAGTTAGGAAAACGTTCTCATTCAAAGATATCTAGTTCGTTTGTTTTCTGATGATTTCTATGATTTGGTTTAAGACTTAGAGTGTTGAGATGCGCTGTTATACACTTTATGGAAAATCGACGGTTTCAGTGTTGGAATTCTATCGACCGAAAGGCAAATATATCAGCTCAACTTTGTCGAAAGCTATTTCATGAAAATTCATTCGTTTTGGTTTTATTAATAAATAAAACATCGAACTTGTAGCTGGAAATACGTATTTACGCAATTGCGTAAAGACGTCCGTTACATAATTGTTGTATCTTTCGTTCACAATACTTTCAATGATTTAAAAACCAATAGTAGCTATAATAGCCCAAATAATATAAATCCTACTCATCCAGAAGTGATTAAGTGTACCTGGTTTTGTTTATTTACTCAAAAAAAAAATGTCGTAAGGAAAGATAATCAATATAGAAAAATGCCGATAAATCATAGTTTTGAAGATAGAAATCCAGCAGTTCGTACTGAGGATAATACTTGTTTAGAGCAACCTGTTACTCGGGTTCAAGCAAATACACTAGCGAATAACCCTCCAGTCGTCGAACCTCTTGTGAATCTTGCAGAGCCACCTGCAAATTCACAGTCTCTAAGTGCAAGCAGCATTAATCCTCTCGATGTTAGTAATAGTACTAATCGAGTAGAAGGCAATGCACCACCACCACCTCAACCTGAACCGTCACGAAGAGGAAGACCACCAAATCGAAATCCTCGTCACTTATATAGCAATCTATCTGTTAATCACGCAGTGAACTTTAACAAAATTGCCGATATAGTGCAAAAATGGGTTTGAATTTTGATGGAAGTACCCAAGGATTGCCAGTAGAGGAGTTTTTGTATCGAGTGCAAGTTTTAACACGGGAAAACTTAAACAATGACTTTGACTCATTGAGCCGAAATGTACATTTGTTATTGACTGGAAAAGCTACAGAATGGTACTGGAGATTTCACAAACGTGTTGAGTGATTCAATTGGTCAGAGTTTTGTACTGTCATACGTTTTCAGTAAAAAGAAAGTAGATCAAATTTAGAATTACGTGAATCAGGAGAATCCTTTGAAGCATTTTATAAAGCTATTTGCCAACTAGTCGATAGATTACCTGTGCCTATAGAAGAGAGAGATCTCGTAGAAATCGTCCAAGCCAATCTTCAAACAGATGTTAAAGATAGACTTTTGTTTGAAGATATATATTCCATTGGTCAGTTGCGTCGTCTTGTGCAAAAGCGTGAAACCCTTTTAAATGAAGCAAGTCGTTCTCGGGGATCACATTTTAAACCAAAAGATACCAAAGTATACGCTTTGGAAGAACATGCTAGCGACGATAAGCAATATGACAAATAAGAGTTACAAGTAGCAGTACTTCAGCGTACCTTGGCAAAATGAACTTGTTGGAACTGTGAAGTTCAAGGTCACGTCTGGGAGAATTATCTTGCAGAGAGACGCGTGTTTTGTTATGGATGTGGCACACCCAATGTGTACAAACCACAATGTAAGGATTGTCAGCGCAAGTTGGAAAATCAGCAACAGTGGGTGTCCAAAACAGCAAGGATACCCCGCGAATAACTGATTCTCATTCGGATAACAATGCTACAGATACAGATACATCTGCCATAGTAGAATCTCAGTTGCATGCAGTCCCTCAGCCGACATCAATCTTATCTTGTCCCTTAAATGCTGTGGAAGAACATAAAACTAAGATTAGATTTATACCGTATCATGAAGCACTAAAAAATTATTTGAAAATTAATACTCTTCGACTTCGAAGATATTTCAAAAATAGAAAGCGGAAATTATTAGTGGATACCATTTTTCAAAATAAAGAAGATATGCGCAGCTATGCTAAAGTTTCATTTTTAGATGTTGAAGAACTCGGATTGCTCGTTACGGGAGCGAACGTTAGTTGCATCGGTTGTTCATTAGCGCAACTAGATTATAGTAAATTGCCAGAATTTAAGCCACTAAGCTCCAGCGTAAAGACAGCTGATGGAAGAGCACTTCAAGTGCTTGGCATGTTGAATGTATCTATGAAGTATAGAGAAGAGGAAAAAGATATGGACTTGTACATCACACCGTCAATAACTCAGAAATTAATTCTCGGTATTGATTTTTGGAAAAAATTTCAGTTAGCATGTGGTATAATCAGTTGTGTAGAGTCAACCGACAAGATATCTACGACTGATACCAGCGAGCACTGTTAAGTGATACATTTTCATTGTCGAGTATAGAGCAGAAACAGCTCGAAGCCGTGCAAGAATTGTTTCCCAGTTAAGCCAAACAAGGTCTCTGATTCAACATCATATTATAGTGGAAGATACAAAGCCAGTCAAGCAAAGATACTATCCAGTAAGTCCCTCAGTTGAAAAGATATTATACGCCGAAATTGATCGCATGCTGATTTTAGGCATTATAGAACTATCTCAAAGTTTTTGGAGTTCACCCATGAGATTGGTGTTAAAGCCAAACAAAGTCAGTTTATGCTTAGATGCAAGAAAGCTTAATGCAGTTAGCATCAAAGATGCATATCCATTGCAAAGCATCGAAGGCATATTCGCACGACCGCCCAAGGCAAACATAATATCAAAATTGGATTTAAAAGACGCATATTGGCAAATAGAATTATCTAAAGAATCGAGACATTTTACAGCATTTACTGTACCCTGTAGATCATTATATCAGTTCAAGGTTATGCCCTTTGGATAATGTAATGCGCCATCTACAATGTGCAGGCTTATGGATGCCATTATTCCGTTAGCTAAAACACTGTGTTTTTGGTTATCTTGGTGATCTATGTATAGTTTCAAAGAACTTCTCGTCCCACTTAGCTGTGCTAGTAAGAATTGCAGATCAGATTGCTTTAAGAAAGCGAATCTTACACTGAACATAGCTAAAAGTCAATTTTGTGTCACTAAGATAAACTATCTTCGATACGTAATTGGAAGAGGAGGCATCTCGACAGACCTATCTAAGATTTCATGTATGTTAAATTGGCCAACACTCCGTAACGTGAAGCAAGTTCGAGGATTTTTAGTAGTATGCGGTATCGCAGATTCATTCGGAACTTCGCGGAAATTTCTAGTCCCATTACAGAGTTACTGGCAAATATCAGATCCTTTAAATGGACACCAGAAGCTCAAAAGGCTATGGAATAGCTAAAAATCTGCACCGATTCTGGAAAATCCAAATATCTCAAAAAAATTCTTTTTACATTGTGATGCTAGCGATTTTGGTGGAGGTGCCGTACTAGTTCAACTGTCTGATGAAAATTAAGAAATACCTATTGCTTTTATGCCAAAAAAATTGAATAAAGCTCAAAGAAATTACGAAGTAACAGAACGTGAATATCTTGCCGTAATATTGGGAATTGAAAAGTTTCGTTGTTATTTGGAATTGCAAGAATTTGAAGTTGTTACCGATCATTCAAGTTCGCTTTGGTTAATGAGACAGCAAAATGTAGTCGGTCGCCTAGCTAGATGGATCTTGAGGTTACAAGATTTTAAGTTCTCTATTTCACATAGAAAAGGAAAAAACCATATTGTCCCTGATGCTTTGTCACGATTGTGTGAAAACGAGATCGATGAGATTGAACTCAACGAACCAGATGTATGTTCAATTGAAAGGAAAACTCTTAGCAAACCAAGACCATTATATAGATCTTCGGGTTGAAGACAAATATATCTATATTCGTACAGAACATTTTACTGGTAGTCCAGGAGAAGATTCTCATTGTTGGAAGCTTTGGATTCCCTTAAGACTACGCCCAGCTGTTATTATACATGCCCATGACAATGTACTTGCTGCTCACGGAGGCATACATAAGACCATAGAACGCCTACGTAGATATTTGTTTTGTCAAGGCCTATTGAAAGAAGTTCGAGATTATGTTCGTGCCTGTAACACATGTAAAGGGACTAAAGCGCCAAACAAAATACTTCGTCCCCTTATGGGTAATCAAAGTGTTTCCGTAAGACCATTTCAGAAACTTTATATTAGAGGTGGGCGCGGGCCGGGCTTTTTTTCGTGGCCCGCGGGCTTACACAGGCCCGGAGCGGGCCCGGGCCTTAAAAATAAGATTCGTGCGGGCCCGGGTCTTCACAAAAAGGCCCGGCCCGTAAAAGCCCATAAAAGCCCGAAATAGGCACACATATTTTAGAGTTCTGGAAAAATGCAACGGACTTTAAATACCTTTCTAAATTAGCTCGGACCATTCTGGCTTTTCCCGCCAGTTCGTCTACGAGCGAAATGCTTTTTTCAACATCGGGCCATGTTTTAAATGAAAAACGCACTAGGCTAAAAAGCTCAAATTTAGAAAAAATTTTATTTTTAAATAAAAATATGACATGATTTGTTTTTTTTTTTAAATACATAACATTATTCATGTATGTATACCTTAATAATTACTTATATATACCTATAAATTGCATGTCTTTTAAATTTCCTTATATGTGTAAATAAGTTTCGTGCGGGCCGGGCCGGGCCGGGCCCGGGCCTTGGTGAAAATGTTTCGTGTTCGTGCGGGCCGGGCCTCTTAAAAAAGAGTTCGTGCTCGTGCGGGCCCGGGCCTCAAAATACAGAAGTAAAAACTCAGAAAGCTACAGTCGGATGCAACCGACAGTAGGAGACCCTGTACTTTCCACACACACACACGCTAACATGGTTTTGCCGATTGGGCCACAATTCACAGCACAGATTAAGGTTGCTCATATATGCTCATTGTATGCTAAATCACTAGTTTGTATCTTTTAAATTGTGGCTGTGGTGGTGTTTCGGTTTCGGTTTATGGGGGAGGGGGAGAAGGTATCAAGAATATATATACTTTTTGGGGTCTGCCACGCCTTCTTCTTCCAGTTCCACACATTTCTGAGTTTCACAAACTTAATATATCCTTTTGTACTTTTTTAAAGTACAGGGTCGGCTGACAAAATCCACAACTGAACCCTCTCCGAGGGTGTCGGGTAGGCAACGTGTCTCTAGTTTTCTGTGTGCACAGGAAGGACCCGGGTAAGCCGTCGTACGACGAACCTGTGTCAGTATCCCTTAATGATACGGCATGGTCTAGTGTAGGAGGGCATGGTTGTTGGTAGGGCCGTGGTGAAGTCCTGAGGCTATGGTGCCACCTTACTCCCCTAAGCCAGGGTGTTAAGCGTTTCCGTGCCCATTGGCTTGGTTTGCAATCAGGGGTAACCGATTGTATTTATACGGAGCCTCACTGATAACTGTCCGCATCAGTGAGTATAAAGCACTTACCGTGCCAACGGGGGCTATGGCACGGCGGACACTCCTTCCCCCACACTCGTGGGAATCATATGGCATCGAACATAAATTTTCAAAAAATAAACACGCGGGATCTCACCGCAACCGAGATAGCAGAGCGGATGGAAGAGGAGTCTCTGGACGAGGGTGGTCGGATGACACCGCGCGGGGGCTCTGCTCTCCACCCCCTAAGAAGGCGAGTACATCTGAAAGAAAGCACCTCGAAGGGGGTAGAGAACTTCAGTTCTCAAGTGGTGGTCAGTTCATCCACCATACGGACGACAGTAGGTGGCAGTTCGGCCACACGGACGCCTTCAGGGAAGGGAACAGTGCTTGGCACTGCCGCGGTAGCTGGCCCATCCAAGGCCCCTACCGTACCGAAAAGGGAGGCTGTGCTTGGTACGGCTAGGGTGACTGGCCAGTCCACGCTCACCGTTCCGAAATTAGCGACCGCGGAAGCTGTCTCATCTAGAGGCAAACCTACCGCACCAAAGCGACCGGTCTTGCCGGTACCTAAAGCCAGAGGGCCTGGCGGACCTGGAGATCCCCTCAGACAAGGGTTGAGTGGAGCAGGCCGCAAGTGGTACATCCGGAACCTGAACCAAGGCTTCCGACCTGAGAAAGCTTGGAAAAGAGCACTGAATCACAAGGCTTAAAATGTGTCTCCAGTGCAGCAAGGGGCGAGCGGCGAGGCAGTCAGCACTCGCAAGCGGCAACTGCAGCACACGTCCCCCTTATCAATCTAAGTGCGGATCAGAAGAGATCCAAGAGCCGGGTAGAGAGTCACTCGACTCAGGAGAGAACAGCACCACCTCAGGGCGCCAAGAGAGCGAAGGCTCGAAGCCACTGCGCCGTTGCTGAACATTGTCGAGGAGGTGAAGCTGCACACCTGTCTCTCACACGAGATCCCGGCAATGGCCACAGTCTCGGTATACCTACCGAGGACGACAGAAGTGACAGCCGAGAGCGCCTTCGGTCTGCTGCAATCGCAGAACCGCGGCCTATCCTCACTTTCGTGGACCCCACTGAAAGTGAGTGATGCCAAGGATGGCAAGCTCATGGTGTTGGGTATTTTTTAGAGGAAGCGCTGAAGCTTCTCCAAGAGAAAGGCATGCGGGTGAGCTTCCGCTTTGGCAAGCTCCAGTGCAGACTGCACGAGGCTAAAACCGCAGAAGAAGCGTCCACGAGCGTGAAAGAGGTGTCGGGACCGATCGAGGCACCGATTGAAGTCGACGCGGAAGCGGCGGCGATGGCTGCTCTTGAAGCAGAAGTGGACCAAGTGTCGGTCAGCAGGCTGGACCTCGACGCACTCAACATGGAGGCGGACCAGTCAGATGAGGAGAGCACTACGGTCGGGTTAAAACCCAAAACCAATGGCGAGTGCTCTGAGGAGGAGCCGAAGCTCTAAGAGATGGAGGGGACCAGCGTGGCACAAATTAACCTGCACCATGCGAGGGCTGCTTCCGCAGTCATCAGCAGGTTATTTGCCAAAGATATTGATTTGGATGTATGAGACTATGATCAAACCGATAGTCTGTTATGGGGCAGTTGTCTGGGCAGAACGCGCTAACCTGGAGTGCACCAGGAAGCAACTGGCCAAGTTACAGAGGCTCGCCTGTTCATGCATCACAGGGGCAATGCGTACCTGTCCTTCAGCTGCGCTAAACATTCTATTAGGGCAAACTCCTCTTCACATCCACATTAAGCAGACTGCGACGCAAGCGCATGTAAGGCTAACAGGGAACACAGTATCAAAATCAGCGGCCAAGGCTACTGAGATACTAACACAATTCCCACAGGATGAGGGAATCATTAGGTACAGTTTCGAGAAACATTTCAAAGTCGAAATGAGCGTCAAAAACGAGTGGAAGGGCCTGTCCAACACCTACAACGTGAAAACTAACGCTATCAGGTGGTACACGGACGGCTCATTAACAGGTGAAGGAGCAGGCTCGGGAGTCTGCGGGCCTAGATGTAAATTCCATGAACCTCTGGGAAAATATGTTAGTATCTTCCAGGCGGAGGTTAATGCAATTGATAGATGTGCCACCTTCAACATCGACCGAAAGTACATCGGTAAAGAGATAGCCATCTTCTCTGGCAGTCAAGCTGCTATAAAAGCACTCACCGGCTTCAAGGTTAAGTCTGGACTAGTCTGGCAATGTATAGGCTCACTGAACAGTCTAGGGCTGTCAAACAAAGTGACCGTATATTGGGTACCCGGCCATGCAGGAGTCCCAGGCAACGAAGTTGCGGACGAGTTAGCTAGGAAAGGGGCTAGCAAGCCTCTTCTAGGACCAGAACCCTTCTGCGGTCTTGGACCCAACTTTCTCAGACAAAGTATAAACTCTAAGGCACGAAGGGCCAGCGAGGAATACTGGGAAACATATCAGGGAGCCAGACAGAGCAAACTGCTCTTAGGAAGCTATAACAAGAAGAGAACTGAGGACTGCCTAAGAATGAGCAAAAGTTCACTTAGAATAGTCACCGGTATACTTACAGGACATTGTAGACTACGCAAGCATCTCAACAAGCTCAAAATTGTTGACGATACAGTCTGTAGACTCTGTCTCGAAGAAGACGAAACGTCAGCGCACATACTAGGAACATGCCCGGCAGTCAGTAGGTTGAGGCTAGCTCACTTAGGTAACTACTTCCTAGACAGTCCAGAGATAAGAGCTCTTCAACCAGGGAGAATCATCGCATTTCTGCGCTCGATCGAACTGGCGGAAGAGCTGTAACTTAGTTTAGGCAGAGAGCACAATAGATCTTCGAGGTCGCAGTGTAAACATATCTCTGATAATAATAATAATAATAATAATAGACTACAGGAAATTAAATAAGGTAACTATTGCAGACAAATACCCCATTCCAGATATAAATGAAGTGCTTGCCCAATTGGTTAACAACAATCTTTTTTCCGTTCTGGACCTAAAAAGCGGGTTTCATCAGATAAAACTGAAATCTTCCGATATAGAAAAAACTGCATTTTCAATAAATAATGCCAAATACAAATTCACACGTCTTCCTTTCGGGTTAAAGAATTGTAGGGTGCACTCTATTTCCTATTTAGATTGTACATATATTAATATATTAGAAAGAATTTTGTATTTTGTTCTTTTATATTACGTCGCTGTAATAATTCGAATATACATATTATTTGCCGTAGTCGCATCTATAAAATGTATAGGCGATGAGTCAGTGGAAAGCGCGTAGAATTCTTATTAGTCGCTATCTTGACACTGAATTCGCGGCACGATAACACTGAGTGTCTATCGATTGTTGTTCGTCTCGACTGAAAAATTTCACATGGAGATTGAGCAACGTGCAGAAAAGGCGCGAAGAAAAATTAATACGAAAAGAGAAATAAAAAGTGCAATCGAATACAATTTCACAAGGACATAGATCGGCTAATTGGAAGGAGAAAAGGGCGTTCGCTAGTGGCAACATATCTCAAGCGGGTGGAACCGATTTGTTTTAATCGTGAGTGTGAGATTTTGCCATAACCCCAACCGGCTTATATAGTTATACAGCTTGGTTGCAGCTAAGTCGCTGGAACAGACGACGAATAGCGGACCACAGCGCCTACCTAGGGCTGTTGTGTATGACAGCAGCGCTAGAGAGCGAGACAGGACCCATCTTAGCGCCTTGTCGCATATGTAAGTACAAATAGTCAAACACATGTGCGACAATAATTCACAGTGAATCTCGAAAACTTGCAGTGCAACAAGGCAAAAGGCGGGCTCCGTGCGCCCTGAATCTACTCTGTCGAACGAGCGGCCAAGAGCCGAGCAAAGGCGGTGGCCCACGGATAGGTGGCTGAAACGAGCATCGCAAACGGGAATAGAAGGACATGGGACATCTACATTGAAATTTTAAAACAATTGTACCCACACACTCACACATTCATTAACACCGGACATAGCCAGCCTTGCTTGATTTTCATTTTTCTGCCTCATTTGCCCCACTCTTTCTGTACATACACGACGATGATCTACTTCATTATTTTCTCTATTATTATTTCGCTATGATTTCCGTTATTATTTCGTTATGAATTCAATCATTGTTTCATTATGATTTCTATTATTATTTGCTTATGATTTCTTATTATTATATTTTCCTTCTCTAACGTGTTCCCTACTAATTAACATACACATACACACATGTCCCGAAACAAATGTAAACACATATGTACATATGTAATAACGACCCTGAATTATAAAACGTACGAAAATTTGTAAACAAAATAGCAAAACAAGAGGCAATAAGAATAGATAAAGAAAAGGCAATAAGAGAGTGTTGATTGAGGGTGTTCCTGGCGTGTGCATTGTTTCTTTTGAATTTCGTTTCTTTTCGCAGCGCATAATCGACGGGCCCGGATGATAGTGCTGGTAAGTTCACAAAACATATTGAAATGAAATTTGAAAAGATAAAATGCAACGCAGTCATTATAGGGAATGAAATAATCTCGTAAAACGAAAGTAAAGCTTGAAAAAGATATTGCCTGTTCTTATTCACATTGCCCATTAAATGTATCGCTGCTCGTCGGGAGGCGCGAAAATATCGATAAACAATATTTGAATGAAGACAAAGAAAACACTGAATTGAATATTTGAATGAATAAACATATGTAGATAGTTAAATAAATATATGTAGATAGTTAAATAAATATAGAGACATCACATGAAAACGAAATGAAACCAGTACATTTAGCATAACGAAACACAGTACAGTGTACATACATACCATAAGTAGAAAGTTATCGATAACGACATTGCACAAACAGCGTTTACACGGTAAAATAAGTTTATACGAGCAAAGAAAAAAATATTGAAAATAGTTACACGATGGTTGTTAATAAATTAAAAAAATGTTAGAATATAAATATAAGTCATAAAATGGAATAAATTAGTTTGATTTAGGGGCACTAAAGGGGCATAGCACGGCAGCAACATGGGTAGGAGCAGCGGAATTATTTTTTGTTTGCTGATCCTACAAGGTAGGGTGGGTATAGAAGAGAGCAGAACACCTCGGCTCTCTATGTTCGTAAGTTAGTGAGTTTTAGTCCGTCCAATATTGAGTTCGCTTGTTGTTATTCCCGTCCTGTCTGAATATTATGTGTGACGTCATCCTGAAGCTGCGCACAACACCCAGTCCAATTTCCCTGAGCTAAGCCGGCTCGATACTAGACAGGGTGCGTAGCTGAGACGATGCTGACCCTGGTCGTTACAGAATGCTCCATCAATCTTTTAACGAGCATTAGACTACATCCTCCGTGAACACATTGGCAAAATCTGCTATATCTATATTGATGATATAATAATCTTTAGCAAAGACGAAAAATCTCATATAGAAAACCTAAATGCTATATTCGACACTTTATATAGAGCTAACATCAAATATCAACTTGATAAATGCGAATTTATGAGAAGAAACGTCGAGTTTTTAGGTTTCGTAATTTCTGATAAAGGCATGGAGACCAATCCTGCTAAAGTTTCGGCAATAGCCAATTATGCCGTTTCAACAGCAATTAGAGAATTAAGATCATTCTTGGGTTTACCAGGATACTATCGGAGGTTCGTTAGAAATTACGCACAGCTCGCTAAGCCATTAACCACACTGTTGAGAGGCGAAGACGGACATGTGAGTAAGAAAGCAGCTGTTACTAAAAAGATTACTCTAAACCAAGATGCTATAGACGCATTTCGAAAGGTAAAAAATTCATTAATATCTGAAGAAGTCATATTAAGTTTTCCTGACTTCAATAGGGAATTCCACCTCTCAACAGACGCTTCAAACCATGCACTTGGTTATTTCTCGAACGCTTTCTAGAGCCGAAGAAAATTATGCAGCTAACGAAAGAGAAATGTTGGCAATAATTTGGGCCATAAAGAGATTGCGAAATTACCTATACGGTAAGGCTAAGGTGAAAATTTTCACCGATCACCAACCACTTACTCACTCACTGAGTAGTTGGAATGCCAGAATAAAGAGGTGGAAAGCACAATTAGAAGAATACGATTACGGATTGCTTTACAAACCAGGTAAAGATAATATCGTAGCAGATGCACTATCCCGCATTTCGATCCCAAATCAAGTTAACTCGGTCACTACTCAACACAGTGACGAAAGTTCTGGGCACAACCTTATTCCTAGTATGGAAACTCCTATAAACGTCTTCAAAAATCAAATTTTTTTACATAAAGAGAATCGCAGCGATTACCAGTTTAGTATACCGTTTCCAACGTATCACCGACATGACATATACCGACAACACTACGAAACTAACGAGCTAATTGACATAATTCGTAACATAACATTCATAACATTCATGATTAAAGATCAACTTAACGTTGAAATATATAAAGCACCACCCCATAAGAGTACCGTAAATGGACAAGTAGAGAGATTCCATTCTACACTGTCCGAAATAATGAGGTGCATTAAAAAAGACGGCATCCATAGAAATTTTCAAGAATTATTGGAGAGGGCAGTTTATGAATACAATTATACTCAGTAACAGGCAAAAGGCCTTTCGAGGTTTTTTTCGGAAGAACAATTTCTACAAATCACCGAAGCATTTGAACAAACAAGACGAGACAATATCGACCGACTAATAGACAAACAGATCAGAGACTTGACATACCACAACAAAGACCGGAAACCGTTAAAAACATACAGCCTAAGTGACGAAATTTTCGTTAAAGTTAGGGCAAGACTAAGGTCCAAATTATCATCAAGATTTAGGAAAGAAATAGTAAAAGAAGACAAAAACACAACAATCACTACAGAATCAGGGAAAATAGTACACAAAAGCAATATAAGATATTAAATTTATCATTCCAGAATTATTGCAATATGCATTACAACGGGAACAGACGGATTTTTAGACATTACCAACTATACAGACGCACAAACCGCTGCAATCATTAAGGGTCTTGGAAAAATTCAAACGACAACAACAATAATAATACACGTAATAGATTTGAACCATATTGATGATACACTAAACATCTTAGCATCCCGCATAGAAACCAATTTGAAATCCACTAATGGATATCATCCTCTACACCATGAAATAACACAGGCATATTCGACTTTCCACACATTATCTTCTTCATTCGGTAACAGGTCTAGCAGAGCCATAAATTTACTAGGAACTGCATGGAAATACATTGCTGGTACTCCAGATCACGATGATTTAGTTCTATTGCAAAAAATTTAAACGATTTAATAGCAAACAACAATAACCAAGTTTTAATTAATAACCAATTTAAAGACAGACTCAATCAATTAACCAAGCTCTCTAATTCTATTACAAACTCTTTAAAAAAAACTTGGAAAGCTACAGTCGGATGCAACCGACAGTAGGAGACCCTGTACTTTCCTTTGCACACACACACGCTAACAAACACGCACACATGCACACATATCGTAACGTCGCACGTAACTACACATACGCTCGCGCTGCTCCCCCCTTACCTAGTACAGGGAATTTAATCTTGAATATCTCCGGTGTTTATTATCCGATTGAGCCACAATTCACAGCACAGATAGACACAAGTTCGTATATTTAAAATTGTGGGTGTGGCAGTTTTTCGCGGTTTTTGGGGGAGGGGGGACAGGTATCAAAAATCTAACACAAACTTGATCTGCCTACACTATAGGGGCATCTAACTGCCAAATATGATGTCTCTAGCTCTTACAGTTTACGAGATCTAGGTGTTCATACAGACGGACAGACATACGGACATGGCTAGATCGACTCAGCTCGTCGTCCTGATCAAGAATATATATACTTTGTGGGGTCTGCCACGCCTCCTTCTGCCTGTTACATACATTTCGGACTTGCACAATCTTAATAGACCCTTTTGTACTTTTTTAAAGTACAGGGTCTAAAAAATAGTTATATGAGCACGGAAATAACATTTAATTTACAAAATCAGATTAGACTCATAAAAGAAGAAATTATAAATATAAAATACGCCATACAATGGGCAAAATTGAACGTCATAAATTCATTTCTATTAAACGAAGAAGAAATTAAAGAAATTGACAATATATTCATTGTTGTCCTCTGCGGGCCTGTCAAGTCCGGCGTCTTCATGTTCAGCCAGTCAATGGCTTCTTCGTTGATCGTTTTCGCCTGGTTGGCCTCCTGCACCACCTCTACTGGCTCTAAGTGACCTAATATGGTCAGTGCTGGAAGCTTCTGTTCTCGTGAGCTGAGATTTAGCACTCGCATAGTAACGGTGCTTTGTGCTCCTTCGACGAATGTAGGGCCCACGATCAATTCGTTAGGAAGCTGCGAGTGAGAACAACGTTCCAACATGGTGAGCTGCAGCTCTTGCTCGGCTGCGCAGCTTATCCTTAAATGCGTGTCGCTATGTGGTGGCACAGTAGCAGCGACAGTAGAGTACAACAAATTGGTTCGTATCGCGGTGGGTGCGTAAAGTGGTGCCTTTCCCCACTCAAATCGAAGTTGCATAGTCCTTAGGTTTACTGCTGCCTGATGCTGCAATAGAAAGTCGATGCCTAAGAGACTTGGTACGGAGTCGTCGACTAGCAGAAAATCGTGCTTTAGCGGTCTGCCGGCGATCCTCAGAATTGTAGCAGCTCGCGCGGTGGCGACGAACTGCTCTGCAGATGGGCCCTGTAGCGTAACCTGGCATGGTGTGGACTGTAAAGGTCGCCATAAGTCACGCCGATTGAGCAAGGACACGGCGGCACCAGTGTCGACGATGAGACGCACTGGGCGCTTCTGCAGAAAAACAACGCAATGTAAATTACACTGGCTCAACGTGTTCAAGATGTACTTAGCTGGCATGGGAGGCGTAGAGGTCCCTCGGTGGGCGGTCCGGTTCAAGACGCCTTCTTCCGTGTCCTCCTCGCGCAACACATTCTCGATTAGCTCGTAAGCTGGCTCAGAATTGCGGGTGCTTGCAGGAGGCGGCGAGCTGCAGATCGTGCTGAGCGACAGGCTCGTTGACGATCCGGCTGGCGGGCTCAGGGCAGGCAGCGGCATATTCTCAACTTGCTCAGGGGCCGCATCGGAGCTGCGGGTGCTTGCAGGAGGCGGCGAGCTGCAAATCGTGCCGAGTAAACTCGTTGACGATTCGGCTGGCGGGCTCAGGGCAGGCAGCGGGATTATCTCCGGGGCCATATGGGCTTTCGAGGCGCTTCCATCCTTTACAGTGTGGTCGCAGATAAGCGGTGCGTTGTGTGATTCACTTGGATTGTTTGGTGTGCGCTTCAGGAGCGCTGGGGCTGTGTTTAGATTCACAGAGGGTTCAGTGACCAACGGTGGCAACTCCTGTGGCGTTGTATGGGTGAGCAGCACGGTGACATGCTCAGTTGGGGCGTGTGGTAGCTCAGCCAGGCTCCGCCCCTGGAGACTGGCGAGATTCAGTTTGCCGATAACGATGATGCAGTCGTGACCTCGGTTTTGACCGGGCGACTACTTCTGTGGCGGCTGCGGCGGTTACTCGACGCTGTGGATGGCGGAGTAGATGCATCAACTACCACATTTAGCACTGCGCCTGTGGGACGGCGTCGACATTGTGCCTCGAGCCGTAAGGCGAGGTGAAGAGCGTCCTTGAGCGTAGCTGGGTTGCCGGAGATTATCAGCATTTGATGTGCGGTCTCCCTTATGCCGTCGATAAATCTTTGCACCAGGATGTCGTCGTATATTTCCGGTAGTACATTGTTGAAAACTGCTCGGCCAAGTCGATCCAAGTCCAGCGCAAAGTCTTCTAGTGATTCCTTGGCTCCTTGGGTGCGGCTGTGGAATCGGATGTAATTCGCCGGCGTATTGACCTTGAAATAATCCTGCATGGCGGCAGTCAAGGCGCGGTACGAGTGCCGTACGTCAGCTGGTAGTGTAGCATAAAACCGGCTGGCACGACCTTGGAAACTCAAGCGCAGCTTCAGGCACTTGGTGCGCTCCGTCAAATCGTACTCCTCAGCCATGTCCTCAAATAGCTGCAGAAACTCAGCCCAAGGCCTGTTACCGTCGAATGTTGGAAATGGTTCCATCATTGACGCAGAAAAGCTGGTCCCATAGCTTGGTGGATTGGTGGATCGTTGCTGCACTTCACATTGCTGAGCGCACACGGCGGCTGGCGTGCTAGAGCAGGGCATGTTTTCTGCTGATGCACGTGGCAGCGGCGGCGTGACTGGTAAAGCGGCTTTTGTAGGCGGTAGCACCATATTCGCGCCACGTGGGTGCTGAGCATCTCGCCATGAGCGCTCGAACGAGTTCCACATTTGCTCAAACTTGTCCTCTAGTCGCGTAGCCATATCTGCAGTCGCTGCAGACAAATGCTTGATAGCGGTTGTCAACTCCAGTTGCTGCATATTGGCCTCTCTATCTTTTTCCTCGTGTCGGCGTGCCGTCTTTTTTGAAGGCATCGTGGTTGAGGTTAGGACCGAACTTAACCCCACACCTGACACCAATGTAGCGTTTTGTTGCCTTGAGTCGCCTCTTGGGACTCGCTGGCGCGCCACGGGTTGGCCGAGCGGTGGCAATCCTTGTCAGGTGGTGACCTGCCGAAGAGATGTAGTGGTCTGGCGCACTGGTGCGCACCCGCTACTTATAGAGCTGGCCACGCAGCAGTACTGCGATATAACTGCTGGTTTTCCTGCAGTAATACCTGCGAAGCCGCGAAGAATTAAAGGTTCACGATTTAGTTGGAATTTGGCTGCATAAAACAGCCGCAATCTTTAATTTTAATATTCCAATTGTACAATTTCTTTTCCGCACACACGTCTTGGCGCGTTGCTGGCTGCTAGAGAAGAGAGAGTTCTTGTTTTGACAACACAAAAATAGAATACTTGTCCATTTCTTTTCACTGTTTATTATTTATATTAAGAACTTTATTAACGTACAAATTAACGTAAAATATGAAATAATAAATGTGAGTAGTATAGAATTATAGAAGCATTTATTTTAATGTGTTGCTGCGCGCGAGACTACTCAAACACTGGCTTCAATCGTGTTTCGGTGTTGCACAACAGCAATTATATATCGATAGGCTGCATTAATAATTCAACCCTGCAACTATCGCTTTAAATCAAATAGGCGGTAATTTCAAATTTGAATATCAGCAATCTGTACGAACTAAAATAAGGAAATAGCACGGTAAGGCTTGGCATTTATTCTAAATGAACTCGCAACATTCCGACCACCGTAAAACTAGATGGGAGTTTTACCCAACACATCCAGTACTGCCAGCTTTGAAACTGGCCGATCCAGCATTCCAGATGCTGTCTGCACTCTTACAACGCGTACTTGCCCATCCTTAGCTGGGGTTGTGCGAACAATAATCCCTTTCTTCCAGTTGCCACGCGGTTGATTCTCATCGTAGATTATGACGACATCGCCCACGCTGATTGGCTTCGTTCTAGAAAACCACTTAGTACGTCTGGTTAATGTATAGTAGGTAGGTACTCTCTTAACCAACGTCGCCAAAAATTGTCCTTAATCTGTTTCTCGTTCTGGTGATGGTATATCTGGGTATACCATCTGACTATCAAATTGGTTAAAGGATGTCCAGCAGGCATGATTATAGGGTGCCGAGCTGACTCCGGCAAAGCTGCGGCATAATCGAGCCTACCACCAATCACCATAATATCGTCTGCAGATATTACTGGACTCAACGAAAATATTGAGCTTTTCCTTGTAACCGCGCCTGATTCCTGTAATTCATTCAGCTCCTGGTTGTATGCTTCATTTTGGGCCATCTTGCATAGGGTGATCTCCGCCCACCGTAACTCTCCAGCTGTGAGCTCGCCATGATCCTTGTCTTTGTATTGCTTGCGCAGCCGCTTTACAAAGCGCAATATCCACGCCATTGTACGCTTCAAGAACAAATACTGTGAATATCGACTAAAATCGATCATTTGATCCTGTGTAACCGTCAGTACTATCCTCTTTCGTTCAAGCGTGTCATCTATAATGTTACCTTCTACCCTTGAGGATGGCCAAAACTGTATATCCTGCTGTAGGAACTCCGGTCCTCTTGTCCAGACGTTTCCTGCTTCGTATTTAAATTCTTTAGGTGCCCATGTAGCTTTATCAGCAGCATTCAAATCTGTGGGTACCCACTTCCAATTGCTTTCATCTGTGGACTCCAAGATTTCGCTTATGCGATGTGCCACAAATGGTTTATACTCTCGATGATCTGAGCGTATCCAGGAAATCACCGTCATCGAATCGGACCATAATGTTGTACTCTGCACCCTTACATTGTGAGAAGCCAGAATCGAATTTATTAGACGAGTGCCCAATACTGCAGCTTGAAGCTCGAGACGTGGCACTGAAAGCATCTTCAAGGGTGCACATTTGGTTTTGCCTGCAATAAACATTGTATTTATATTGCCATCATAAACAATCCGCCAATAAGCTACCGCAGCAAATGCCAATTCGCTGGCGTCTACAAACACGTGCAATTCTATTTGTGTTTCCTTGTGAAACAAACTCAAGGAATAGCATCTATCCATCCTAAAATACTTTACGTTCTCCAACTGTCTCACCCATTGCTGAAACCGTACGAAGACCGAATCAGGAATCATGTCATTCCAGTCTATTCCTGATCGCCATACATCTTGTACCAAAATCTTGCCATGTATCATCAAGTCTGCCAACATTCCAAAGGGATCATACACTGACATGACCAAACTCAGCAATTCACGCTTTGTTGGGCATCTTATGGCCTTTACGATGTCCTTATCGACGCGATTCAACTGTAAATCAAATACAAAACTGTCACTGTTGCTATCCCAGTGCATACCAAGTATCTTGTCGACCTTCTCGCTATCCATTTTAACCGTTACATTTGTAGCCTCGCATGCTACTCCATTCAGCTTCTCTTGTACCGTTAACGCATTCGATACAAAACCTCTCAGTTCAAAATTTGCCAGTTTGTGAACTCTTTTCACTTCGTTGCTGATGTCTTAGGCCTGAATTGAAGCTTGCCACAAAATCATCCACATAATGCTTGGATTCTATTGCATCTGTGACAGCTTCCTTTTACCTAGTTGCGTTTTGTGCGTTTAGATTCTTGACGTATTGCGCACAACACGGAGAACAAGCAGCTCCAAATATCATAACTGCCATTTTATAAGTTGTTATTTCCTCATCCGGGTTTCCATGTCTCCATAAAAATCTGAGAGCCTGTTGATCAGTGTCCCTCACGTGCACCTGCAAAAACATCTCCTTGATGTCAGCACATACGGCTATCTTTCCTTGCCGGAACTGAAACAAAAACTTTGCTAATGGTGGGTTCTCATCTGGTCCTTTTAAAAGCATTGAGTTTAAAGAGACTCCATCTATAGCTGCTGCTGCATCGAATACCAACCGCATCTTCTTAGGCTTGTTGATATTATGGACTCCAAAGTGAGGCAAATACCACGTGTGAGGATGTACAATGGCTGCCTCTTCGGTGGACAGCTTCACCGCATATCCTTTTTCAATGAAATCCAATATAGCTCTATTATACTCTTCCATTTTATGCAGCTTACGCATCTTGTTTTCCACTCCATGTAGCCTGTTTAGAGTCATGTTGTAGCTATCGGGAAGGTTCACGTTATCCTTAGCCCATAGCAATCCTGTCTCATATGCACCTTCCAACTTTCTTGCGGTATCCTTCAATATCTTTCTGGCTCTGGTTACGGCTGCTGATTCCAAAGGTTTTTCAATTATTTTGACTCCAAAACCTTCTGTGGAAAAGTAATCAGCCATCAATTTATGCATATCCATATCTACTTTTGACTTTACGGCCATTGTGTGAAACACCACTGAACAAGTTGCTGACAATTCCGGCTGCCGCTGTTTTTGCTGCAACCAAGTTGCAGCCCAATGACCTTGAACTTGCTCTCTAACTCCGGCATTTCCAGCGTATGCATCGGTAGCTGAAGTTCAGGAACAGTGTTTCCGCTCATATACAGCCATTTCTTTTCTCTATCCAGGGGTCGTATTCTGAACTTGCACCTTATGGAGTCCACCATCATCGCTTGCTTCCCAATCCAGTTTAGGGTAAGCTTTACCTTGTCTCCCTTGAGACCCAATCTATCTGCCAAGTTTGCGTTCATCAATGTAGAGGATGAACCTTCATCTATAAATGCAAATGTTGTAATAATTTGTTTATCTGGACCCATCAATTCTATTGGAACTACTTTCAATAATATTTTTGCCATGTTTGACTTGACTGTGCTTACTGTAGCTACAGCCTCAGTATTCCCTTGCTCTTTGCTATCTTTAGCCTGAACATTATGCAGCGATCTGTGATGCATCTTATCACAGCCATCTAGATTACACTCTCTTTTAAATTTGCAGTCTTTCACACTGTGACCTCGATATAAACAGCTGTAACATACATTAAGTTCCTTTGCCATGATCCATCTGTCCTTTACATATGCTTTGTTGTATGTGTCGCATTTGGCCAATTTATGATCACCTTTGCATTTATAGTACACATCCTTGATTCCCCTCTGGTATTCAGCAGCCGCTGTAGTCTGCATAACCGTCTTTTGCTGAGAACGCTGCTCACCCTTTAATGTCTGTTGCTTAGACGGTATCAAAGTTGCCTCTGCAATGTTCCGGCTTACACCATTTAGCCAAATACTAAAATGGCTTAAGTCCGGAAAAGGTGAGATATTTGCCGCATACTCATTCCATAATATACGTTTCGACAAAGGTAATTTCCCAACAAGCTGATCCAACATCGCCGGGTTGAGCAAATACTGTGTTGCATTAGCCGACCGCAAATAAATTACCAAGTTCTCAATCTTTGAAGCAAATGGAATCATTTGTTCAATGTTGTTCTCCGGAACCCTCGGTAACTCTTTGACCACATCCATCTGGGATTTAACCAAAAGTTCCGGCCGTCCATATCGAAACCGCAATCTATCCATTATGTGACGTACATTGACCGGGTTGATCAATAAAGCCTCCACTTCGTCTCTTGCAGCTCCCTTAAGACTCTTCTGTAGTCTTAGTAGGTTCTCTAGGTCTGTGTACCTATAAACAGCAGTTGACTCCCAAAACATAGTGGAAAATACAGGCCAATCTTTTGCAGCTCCACCAAATACTAGTAGATCTATCAATTTACGTGGTTGCGTGAATGAATTGTTCTGTAGGGGATAATCGGGACTATTTCCCGTCTGCCTGCCCTGTGCCAAATCCAACCTAACCGTACCACGACCCTCATTTAGCCCATACATACCAGAATTCATTTCAGTTGCGCTCGTGAAGCCTCTATTGGAGCCCATCGTCATCCTTCTACCATGGATTCTATCATCGCCAAAGCCGCCCTGTACGGCCATCCAGTGTGCATTTCCATAAGCACTATGTTGACCAGCGTATGTGCCACCTTGTGTGGCTACACCATCTGCTTGTTGCATGATTTCATCACTGCCCTGTGCAGTAATGCCAGAACCACCCTGTGTGGCTGAATTGCATTGGAGTCCAGTTGCGTGGCTGCCCAGTGCAGGAACGCCAGGGCCACCCTAGGCGGCAATGTTGACAGGGAGATCAGTTGCGTCGCTGCCCAGTGCAGAAACGCCAGAACCACCACGTGTGGTTGAATTGAATGCGAGATTAGCTGCGTCGCTGCCCAGTGCAGGAACGCCAGAGCCACCCTGTGTGGCAATGTTGAATGGGAGATTAGCTGCGTCGCTGCCCAGTGCAGGAACGCCAGAGCCACCCTGTGTGGTTGTACCAGATTCACATGCTGTCTCTTTGTTAAGTGAAGCAACGCTTGTGCCACCCTGTGTGGCGTAGCAGATTGGCATTCCAAATAAGTTACTGCCCTGTGCAGAACCTCCAATGTCACCCTGTGTGGCTGTGCCCGTTGCACCCATTGGATTTGTAGCTACCAATCGCTCAAGATTGTTCATGCGTGTAGACAGCTCCTAAATGTGAGTAGTATAGAATTATAGAAGCATTTATTTTAATGTGTTGCTGCGCGCGAGACTACTCAAACATTGGCTTCAATCGTGTTTCGGTGTTGCACAACAGCAATTATATGTCGATAGGCTGCATTAATAATTCAACCCTGCAACTATCGCTTTAAATCAAATAGGCGGTAATTTCAAATTTGAATATCAGCAATCTGTACGAACTAAAATAAGGAAATAGCACGGTAAGACTAGGCATTTATTCTAAATGAACTCGCAACAGTTCTTATTCGAGAGTTTTTGCACAACAGCTATCGAAGTGCGACTCGCTAATGTGGTGGTCGATCGATAGGCGATCGACAGCTGTTACGTTCGCGCGCAGATGACAAAGCTGCCATCTGTTTTCGCTACAATACTTAAATCGGACTATTAACGAAGAAGTTATGACGCATAATTTTCATTAATACGTTCGCATTACGATTCTGTAGCCAACTGCGTAGAAGTTTAATGGTTGCGGGTTCGATCCCGCGGTCGGACGGTCGTACAAAAACATTTTTTTATTTGAGTTTTTGCTTTTTTTAATTTGTATTTTTGTTTTTTTTTTACTCTTTGTTCTTGTTTTTTATGTTTTTTTAATTTGTGCCTTGTTTAAACTAAATTATATTGAGATGCTAAGTACAGGGTCTTCTACTGTCGCGAGTTCCGAGTTTTTTTTTGTATAGGAGGGGAAAGCATTTAAAGCCGAAAAGTCTGGGACTTCCTCCCAGGAAAACCACTACCTACTCTCCGTTTCCCTCTCGCTGTACTTGTCGCAATATACTACCTCACGAGAGGGAGATGGCATGAAACCCTCTTCATGGATCTTATCTATGGTTTGAAATTAATTTGCGCAGTCTTTAAGCGTGACGCAAGTTTTGTAATATTACTGTTGCCATTGTTTTGCGAGTTAAGTAGGAATGTCTCAAAAGTCAGTGACTATGAAAGGCCTCCCTCAGCAGTAAATCTAGGACTGATAAAATGGACATGTTCAGCGCCTTCAATGGTCCGTGCACAGTGTGTGCAAAACGGTTCTATCTCATGTCTAAATATAAATAGGTAGTTTTTGAAACAACCATGTCCCGTCAGTATTTATGTCTGCTTTCTGCTCACCCATCGTCGGACATCTGGGCGTCTCGTCCAGCTTCCTTTACAGCTGCTCTGCCATCTGTCTTGCCACTTAGTAATAGTAAGAAAGCGCTTTTCGTTCCTCGGATTGCCGCTTTTCGCCTCTACAGCCTAGAGGTCTCGGGGTATCATCCCCGCCAGTACCAGTGCCGCATCGTCGGACACCTTGCGGAATGCACTTAACACCCTAAGTGCATATGTCCGATACGTTGCTCTGCAACGTATGTGCTCAGTGCCATTGCCGGCGCCCATACATCAGCAGCGTATAATACTGTGGACGTAACAACGCTGACGATAAGCTGCCTGCTCCTTTGCCGTGGGCCTCCTTGATTTGCCATCAGGCCTGTTAGAGCACCTGCCACCTTAGCAACCTTGGCGGCGGTGTACTCGAGGTGGCTCTTGAATCTGAGCCTGTGGTCGAGGAGCACTCCTAGGTATTTTATGGCATGCTTTGGGGTAATTGCACACCCTTCCACGAAACCTGTCTACACGCATTTCCTGCTGCTGATCAGAATCGCTTCCGTTTTATGCGCAGCTATGGATAACGAGTTCTTTTTGAGCCACTCTGTTACCAGCCGGATGGTAGCATTTGCATTGCGTTCGGTGTCTCCCAAGTTGTTCGCGACACAATGACTATGTCGTCTGCAAACCCAACGATCCGTGTGCCCATTGGTGTCTCCATCCACAGTATCCCATCATACATTACGTTCCATAACGTGGGACCCAGCACCGAGGCTTGTGGGACGCCTGCTGTGAACTCGTATTCCATAATTCCGGAAGAGGTGTCGTATAGCAGAACTCTGCAGCTGAAGTAACTGCGGATTAGGTTGATTAGGTACTCCGAGTTTCCAATTTGGAGTAGCGCGTTTATTATAGACAACTAGTTTCCCGAATTGCGCACATCAAATGTTATTACCAGGCAGTACTGTTTCCTGCCTCCTTTCCACATTGTACCTTCGACATCGCTAGTTGCGATATGAATGGTAGCTTTTATTGCGTCTGTTGTCTTCCTCTTCAGCCTGAACCCAAACTGCCAGTCCGAGAAAGCACTTCATCCAACTCCTTGCTCAGCCTACCGCAGAGTATGCGCTCGAATAGCTTGCCCGTAACGTCGAGCATACAGAGTGACCTGTTCACAGAGGGATCCTCTCCGTTCTTGCCTCCCTTGGGTAGAAAAACAAGCTTCTGCATTTTCCACCTCTTTGGGAAATTTTACTGGGTGATACATGTGTTTAATAGCTGCGCGAAAGTTGATGGATGCTTCTGGCCAATTAACTTAATTGCTTTGGGTGGGACTCCATCAGGGCTTGGTGCCTTATCTGTTTGTATGCGTGCGGCTGCTGCGAGGATTTCCGGCTCGTCTACATATGCGACTGGTGTCTGCACAGATGGTGCCGGCAGTAGTTGGTGCGGATGCTGCGGGAATAGCGTCGATACAATTCTCTCAAGTGTGGTGGCATCCGTTGGCATTGGGCGTCTGGATAACTTCCCCATGACCATTATATAGGCTGCTCCGAAAGGCTGAGAGTCTGCATCTTCGCAGTGGACCTTCCAGCAGTTGGATTTGCTGCGCTTGAATGCGAGAAGCGAGGTCCAAAATCGTCGCTGTTGCCAAAATAGGGACCTTTAAATAAATTATTATTATGAAGTGTACATATAGAATATAAGAACGTGATATTTACCTTCTTCATTTTGTCTAATCGCCTGTGCAATTCCAACAATAAAACAATACGACATTCTTGTGGCACTTCGTCTGCCAATATTAAATTATTTATGTCGTCTGGTTGTGCATTAATTTTGGCCAGAAAAAACTTAAGTGGCAGACTCCAATGAGAGCAAGAATACTAACAGATTTTCCACTGTTTTTATTTCGTTGCCATTGAGCATTTGTAAATCTGTATTCAGTGACATCAATGCAATAGTTATAGCTACTTTTAATAGCAAAAAGCGCTCGATCATATAAAATGTGCTATTTCATCTGGTAGGGACTTCTTGGATTATCTTGTGCTCATTCTCCAATTTTTTAAGCTTATTGCTGGCAGCATTACTTTGTTTAAAGTACGTAACAATATTTTTAGACTCTGTACTTTAAAAAAGTACAAAAGGGTCTATTAAGATTGTCCGTCTGTCCGTCCGTCCGTCCGTATGAACACCTAGATCTCGAAAACTGTAAGAGCTAGAGACATCATATTTGGCAGTTAGATGCCCCTATAGTGTAGGCAGATCAAGTTTATGTTAAATTTTTTATACCTTCCCTCCCTCCCCCAAAAACCGCGAAAAACCATCACAACCACAATTATGAAGATACAAACTTGTGCTTTAGCATACAACAATCTAATGGTAAGCTTTATCTGTGCTGAGAATTATGGCTCAATCGGATAATAAACACCGGATATATTCGAGATTCAATTCCCTGTGCTTGGTAAGGGGGAAGCAGCGCGTGCGTATGTGTAGCTTCCCCCGACTGTAGCTTTGCGTCCGACTGTAGCTTTCCCTACTTTTTTTTTTAATAATTTCAATGCTTAATGCGCTCTTTGACACAAGATTTAACGTATGTGCTACTCAAGGCAAATGTTTATTTTTGCCAAAATTACCATGTATGGCTTTTGTCATGTTAGCAGCATTGTCAGTTACCACAGCTACAATATCCTCTGTATTTATACTTCAATACTCAAATTCATCGATACATAAATTGGCAGACGCGATTTTAACACCTCTGGCAAAGTGGGCAGTTACACCCAAAAATCTTGTGACGGTCATCGTCTCCTTCCATATGTTGTGAAGACTTAATTAAACAGGTTAATTAACTATTCACAATTAGTTAATCACACATACTAAATATTAATGCAACAACAAGAGGGTAAAGCTACGGGACCAGCAGAGGCTTAGTGTCGGTAGACATAAGCAGACGTAGCAGTACAAGGACAGAATCCAACTGCAAGCAAACATAGCAGTAGAAAGTGCCGCATTGACTCAGGACCGTTCGTTGAGCAACGAACTAACAGATACCGTTATGTGCACTGGGCAATAGCGCATATCAAGGACACGTTTATCTGTGGAGAGAAAGGCAAAGCTGCAGACTTTGCAGAAGAGGATACCGCTGTTGCTAAGCTGCAGAAAGCCAACGGCAGCGAGACGTGCGATTGGCTGAGCGAACAACAGGACTAGACCGGGACTTGGAGATGCTGCGGCGAGGCGAACTATTGGCTGATCATGCAAGGGCAGATCAGCTATAAAAGGAGATGCGATGGAGCAGCGAGGGACAGTATTCCGAGGACAGTATATACGAAAAAGTATTCCGAGGCGGTTGAAACGTATCACGCGAAAGTAGAAACGTGAAACGAAAGTAAATACGGGCGAACGAATGTTAAACGGTACGGCTGACCAAAAACAATAAATTGTGATCGAATTGTGAACAGATTATTGGCTAGATTCTGAAAGCGGTTCAGAACCAACAATAAAAATACAAAATATCGAAAGATTCAATAATTTTGTGGTAGCGTAGTTAACAAAAGGGCGAGGTAAGATTTGCGTTAGCAAATCAAACAAAGAGCAAAAGCAGACTGCGTTGGCAATTTGTGAAGCAAAGTGGCAGGAAACATGACAAGAAATTATAATATAACGGTTAAGAAACCCAAACATTGTAAATAACTATAACTATATAAAAGATAAACATCAAGTGACTTTTTATTTAATCACCACGCAAGTGCTACAATTATAAATTTGCTGCTCGAACCCAATAAATCGCTGAAGCTTAGCTTAGCTATAATCAGGCCAAATAAAAGGTTCGTTACAACTGGCGCCCAAACGTAGGGCTTTGCGTGCTTAAATACAGAAAAGTCAAAATTTTTTTCGATACAACAAAAAACAAAAGCAACGAAATCAAAAAAACAAAGATGGTGCGATCATGGGTCTACAACTTGCGGAAGGAGGATCTTCACAGGTATGCCATAGAATTTGAACTCCATGTGGAGGGCACTGTAGATGCAATGAGAAGGAAATTTGGGGAATGGGTCATGAAACATCACATGAAAAATATGTACCATATGCGTTAAGACTCAACGAATAACCTAGAATACATAGTCGGGTGTCCCCGGGTCCTACACTTGCAGAGGAATCAGAGACGCAGGACGAATCCGTGGACCCAACAGCATGCACAGTACTCCAAAGCGGTAGGGAGAGCGTGCGCAACCAGGATGCGAGAAGAGTACCCTCTACACCACAAACATCCAGAGAGCATACCACACCGCCACAAGTAGACTATTCAAAGGTAGCGAAACAGGTTCGAGAATGGGGTTTTCGTTTCGACGGGTCAACGAAACCCCTGGAATACCTTGAACAAGTAGAGTGGTCGGCAGAAACCTACGGGATAGACCTCAACCTGATCCCTAGAACAATGCCAGAGTTATTGAAGGGCATGGCGTTGAAATGGTACGTGGCAAATAACCGACACTGGAATTCCTGGGCGAGCTTTGTCTCCAGCTTCCAGGAATTTTTCTTACCACGGGGATATCTAAACAACTTCAGGGAAGAGGTCAATAGACGGAAACAAGGGTTGCGGGAGCCATTTAAAATCTACATGGTCGAGATGCAAATCCTGATGCGACCATTATGGTTTACACCAGAAAAAGAGCTTAGCCAGATATTCGAGAATAGCGTACCGAATTTACGTGCGTTTGCACGACCATACCAATTCACGGGGCTGGGAGAACTCATGCAGGAGAATTCGAAGAACTGGAAAGAGACAGAGAAAGGCTGCACTAGACCAGCAGACCACCAAGAACCAGGTTCATGGCAATGAACGAACAGCAGCAGTACAGTCCGTCACAAGACAGACCAATTCCAGCAGCCAGAACACTACAGGAGACGAGGACACACGTGGCAAATCCAGCAGAAGCCTGCAGAGCTTGCGGTCAAGAAGGACACAATTTTGCTGGCGATGTGGAAAAATAGGAGTACGCACAACAGAATGCTGTACGGGAAACGGCGGGCGGCGACCGCAAAGGGGCGAGCGACAGCCGCAGAACCAAGCCCAACAATAATAGGCAACATACAAGCGGACGATTCTCAACTGTCAGCCTTGGTCCGCATCGGAACGAAAGAAGTAAAGGCGACAATCGACACTGGAGCAACGAGCAGTTTCGTCAGTGAACATTTGGCTGACAAACTACGAGAAAGCGGGGAAGTGGGTACAACGCAGACGAGTCAGGTTACCGAACGGCAGCTGCGGTGAAATTGTCACACAGATCGCAACTACGATCGAACTGGGTACAAAAAAGGTACAACCTCAGCTGCTACTCCTTCTAGGAATCATAGACGAATTGGTCTTACGTTGGGATTTCTTGAGAGGAATGGGCACGACGATAGAATGCGCAGGCCTGCGCATCGATGTACCCAACACGAGAAGACTGGCAGAGAAGGCCGATGCAAGGCTATCGGTCCAAGCGACAGCAATCGATGAGACACACAACAGTCGAGGAGAAATAGCTGAAGAAACGGACATGACGGCGGTAGCCGAAGATTGTCCAAATGCTGAGCGGATAGCACGACCAACAAGCCACACCGATCCCGTCATAGAAGAATTCCTAGAAGAACATCTAGCGGCTTTCCAGAACCTGAAGGGAACATCCGACATCACAGAACACAAGATAGTGATGAAAGATGACCGACCAATCAAGCAGGGATACTTTCCAAAGAATCCTAAGATTCAAGGAGAGATCAACAAACTCGTGGACGACCTACTGGAGAAAGGGTGCATAGAACCATCAAAAAGCCCACATAGCGCACCAAAAGTTATGGTTAAAAAGAAAACAGGAAAATGGCGACTGTGCGTAGACTTCAGACAGCTGAACAGCCGGTCAGTAAAAAACGCATACCCCATCCCATGGGTACATCACATCCTAGATCAACTGAGACAGGCGAACTACATAACCAGTCTGGATCTGAAGGACGGATACTGGCAAATCCCAATGGAGAAAGAAAGTAGACCGTTGACGGCGTTCACTGTACCCGGAAAAGGACTGTTCCATTGGAAAGTAATGCCATTCAATCTACACTCGGCACCAGCTACTTTCCAAAGAGCTTTAGACAGAGTCATTGGCCCAGAGATGATGCCCCTTGCTTTTGCATACCTGGTTGACATCATAGTCGTTGGAAGAACAAAAAAAAAAAACACATGGAAAATCTGAAGAAAGTGTTCCAGCGACTACAAACGGCGAAGTTGAGAATTAATGTAGAAAAATGCGATTTTTTTAAAAGAGAAATAAAATATCTGGGACACTTGGTCACTCAACATGGAATACGCACGGATCCAGATAAGATAGCGGCAATCGCAGAATTAAAACCACCGACCAACGTAAAAGAACTGAGGCAAAATGTAGGAGTAGCATTATGGTATAGAAGGTTCGTACCCGATTTTGCTACAATAGTACACCCTCTCAATTCATTACTGCGGAAGGGAAAGAAATGGGCATGGGCAGAAGAACAACAAGAGGGGTTTGAAAAAGTACGCAAGAAACTAACCGAGGCACCAGTCCTCGCATGTCCAAATTTTGAAGAGCAATTCATCCTACAGACGGACGCAAGTAACGTGGGACTAGGTGCGATACTAACACAAGCTTCAGAAGAAGGTGAAAAAGTGATTTCGTACGCTAGTAGGACGCTAAACGGAGCAGAAGCGAATTATTCAGCGACCGAGAAAAAGTGTCTGGCGATAGTATGGGCCATTCAGAACATGCGACAATATATAGAAGGGTATCACTTCGTCGTCATAACGGATTATCTAGCACTGAAATGGCTGAACACAATAGAGAGTCCGTCAGGGAGAATAGCGGGGTGGGCCTTAGAACTCCAACAGTTCGACTTCGAAATACGCTATCGAAAGGGTAAACTCAATGTCGTGGCTGATGCATTGTTACGACAACCACTGAGCATCGAAAAGTGCAATCAAATATCCGAAGACACTACACACGCAGAAAACGATCAAGCAAAATGCCCGTGGATACGAAAAATGCTGGAGAGGATCAAACACGAACCCGCAAAATACGACGACTATGTAACCAAAAACGGAGAACTATACAGGCATATTCCTTATCGAGCAGGGCAGGAAGAAGTAGTAGACTGGAAGTTATGCGTCCCGAACAACCAAAGAGATCGGGTGTTGCGGGAGAACCATGACGCAGAGACGGCAGGACACCTGGGTAGCCGGAAGACGATAGCCCGCATAACTGTGAGATACTACTGGCCAGGATTATACCGAGACGTAAGAAATTATGTCCACCGTTGCGAAACTTGCCAACGATATAAAACCAATCAACTACAGACGGCAGGAAAAATGCTAACAAAGATCCCAAAGGAACCATGGGCCACCATATGTGCAGATTTTGTAGGACCACTACCCAGATGAAAGCATGGCAATACAATGCTGCTGGTGTTCCTTGATAGGTTCTCCAAATAGACCGAAATGGTGCCACTAAGAAGCGCCACAGCAACAACACTCAAAAACGCATTTAGAGAACGGATATTAGCCAGATTTGGGGTCCCTTAGGTAATAATCACGGACAACGGGGCTCAATTTACGAGCAAAATCTTCAAAACATTTTTGGAAGAGATGGGCGTGAAACAACAATTCACAGCACCATACACACCGCAAGAGAATCCTACAGAGAGAGCAAACCGTACGGTCAAGACGATGATAGCCCAATACGCCGGAAACAACCAGAGGACTTGGGACGAACTGCTACCCGAGCTGACACTAGCTGTTAATAGCAGTGTCTCAGCATCATCCGGCTACAGTGCAGCCTTCCTGACACAAGATAGAACCCTGACTACCAGGAGCGCTGTTCGACGAGGTGACGATCGTCACGGGACAGCAGGAGCGTAAGGAACCAAAGGGGAACGAGCAAAAAACTAAAAGAGATCTTCGAGATTGTTCGAAGGAGTCTCTAAAAGGCAGCAGGAGATCAGGCAAGACACTACAACCTAAGACGGAGGCATTGCCAACCAAAGATCGGAGAACTGGTCTGGGTAAAGGAGCGAAAACTATCAAAGGCAGTCGAGGGTTTCGCTGCGAAGTTGGCTCCGAAGTATGAGGGCCCATACACTGTAATGAACTTCATTTCGCCAGTAATTTGCACACTGAGCGAAAAGAACAACAAGAAGAGGGTAACCGCACACGTGAGCGACTTGAAACCATATAGCCAAGAGAATGAAATAAAGGTGCGCTAGCACGAAAAAAAATTTTTTGTTCAAAAAAGGTTTAAAAGTGCGCTAGCACGAGAAAAAAAAAATTGGAAAAAAGCTTAAAGGTGCGCTAGCACGAGAAAAAAAAAATAATGAAAAAAAAAGATATAAAGAAATGAAAAAAAAAAAATATTATAGGGATTCCTGAAACTGATTTTGATTTGCTTTTGATTTGATTTTGACTATGACAATCAGCTGTTCGCAGCTGCTCCATACAAAATTTTGTGTGTGACCACAGAAATTACGGAAATGACGGTCACACTAAAAGTTTTATCATAATCAGCTCCGAAGCTGATTTTGATTTTGATTATCTTGCTGTGAGACCGTTCACCCTTGTATGACCGTTTACTACGTAGAAACTAGTGGCAACACTTGGTGTTTATTACAGCTATTTGAAAGTAGAATACTTTTTAAGCATTTTGCAATTTTATAATAAATTACTGAATTATTTAAAGTTTTAAATATGTTTTAGAATTTAAAGAGAAAGAGGATCAGTGTCTTGAAGTGGGCGGAGCCACTGTTTGGAAAGGCTGCCAGATGTTCTGTAAATCAGAAGCAAATCAGATGCAAATCAGTGCGCAAAAAAGGTCATTTCGTCAACTGATTTTGATTTTCTAAAAGCAAATCAAAATCAGTTTCAGGAATCCTTATATTGACAAGTCTTAAAAATATGGTTAAAACTAAAGTCTTAGACTATACAATTTTTATTTATATATATGTATGTATATAATAACTTAAAAATAAAAAAAGGGTTAAAGATGTAACACCTGAAAAGAAATAGACGTTAGTAAAGGCTCTAATCAAAATAAAATTGGAAACAAAATCATTTAACTCACGTGGGCTGAAAGGAAAAGAAATGATTAAAAGGCAAAATCAATAGTTGGGGCACTAGCGGCTTAATTACTAACGATTTTCACAAGTGCAGAGGCGGGAAACCAGAACGGCTTCGCTTGCACCCAACAACAACAACAATCCAAACTTAAAAAAAAGGAAAATACACGTGGAGTGTAAATAAATGGGGCATTAGAGGGTTAACGTCAAACGGTGCGAGAGAGCGAACAATAATGGCCCTCGCATACATTAACACAGGACAGTTAAACATTACACAAACACAGGGTTAATGTAGTACCTGGGGCGGTAGAGGGTTAATGCCAAACGGTTTCACAAAGGCAAAAGCGAGAGAGCGAACACTAACGGCCCTCACATACACCCATGAAAAGCCGCTAAGCCTTACACTAACACATATATAGTGTAAGAGAGCCTAGAGCGCGATTTGCGAGACTAACGGGGCTAGTGTAGACCCCACAGCGGCGAAAAGGGGTATAAAAGGGGCGTGCACGCATGTGCATAGCCTCTTTGAATTTTTTTTGCCAAGCAGAAAATGTTGAAAAAAAAAAGTTTGTTGCTCGCGCTGGAGCCGCGCGTACTCGCGGCCGGGTGCAGAATGCACCAGTACGTCTGCCATTTCATCCCCGCCGGCGGAGCCAGCGGCCTAAGGTCCGACACGCGGACGTGCTGGTGCTAGAGGCATCGCCGCTGAGGGAACAAGAGGTGGAGCAAATCCCAACAGTGGATTTGGAGGAGGCAGGAGCAACACGGAGGTGATAATGCCCAGACCCCGCGTGGAGTGGGTGGAGCACGACATGCTCACCCCAAAGACAGAACCGGCAGACGAACCACCAGCACCCGAGATAACCCCGGCACCGCCAACAGCGCCCGCTGCTGGTGAGCCAGAGGTTAGGGTGAGGCAGACTACCGAATTCGTGGGCCAAGAGAGGCAACACCGAGTAGAGGTGGTGGTGATATGACGAAAGCCACATCCCACCATCTCCAGAGAGGCCACAAGCCCGGTGGTAACAGTAGCGGAGGAGGCAAATCTCAGCACTTACCCCGACGTGGTGGGAGATGAGGCACAGGAGGAGACCATCATGGTGTCTTCGGCCTAATCCGATGCCGAATCGGAAGATAGTAGTTCTGCAGCATCCACGGCTGGAGAGGCAATGTCCAGCGATGCGCTGGAGGCGTTGGCCGCGCCCAATCCGTGCGGCACGAATACGAGCGGGCAGTGCAGCTCGCCATGCAGCAACAGATTAAGGAAGCTGAGGAGCAGGCGCAGGAGGACTTGGCCTGGCTCGAGAAGCGCCGAGAGGAGAGGCGCGAGGAGGACCGGGCAAGGCAGGCGCGGGAGCGGCCGGAGAGACCGCGAATAATAATAACTTCATCGTGTAAATAGGGACTAATACATAGGGAGAAATTGCGATGGCAAATTGAGATTATTTATTTGGCGGGCAATTTGAATTGCGATGACAATTTAAGAAAATTAAATGGACGGGAAAAATTTTAAAGAGGGAAAAATTGCGATAACAGTTTTTTAAATATGAAACATGGGCGGGAACGTTTAAAAGGTTATTTGCGGGAGCAAATAAAAGGACAGAAAAGCGGGAAGCTTTTTCTTCTTTCTTTGGGGGAAGTGTGAAGACTTAATTAAACATGATAATTATCTCTTCACAAGTAGTAAAGAATCCAACAACAAGAGTTAGCAGTACAAGGTACTGTAAGCAAAGGGTCGAGAAAGTTCGATCAGGACAGAGTCCAAGTGCCAGGTACAAGCAAATATAGCAGTAGAAAGTACCGTAGGCAAAGGGTCGAGAAAGTGCGAAGAGGGCAAAGTCCAACCAGCAACAGGCAGAAATAACAGTAGCAAATACTGTAGGCGAAGGTTCGAGAACAGGCCAAAGTACAACGACACCGCTGGGTAAGGGCAATGCTGGACATTGGCTCAGGACCGTTCGTTGGACCGAGCAACGAACTTAACGGGTACCGTTATATGCACTGGGCAATAGCGCATATAAAGGACACCGTTAACTTTGAAGAGAAAGGCAAAGCTGCAGACTTTGCGCAGGAGGATACCGTTGTTGCTAAGCAGCAGAAAACCAACAGCAGCGAGACGTCCGATTGGCTGAGCGAACAACAGGACTGGACTTGGCTGCGGGTTTGACTGGTTTGGCCGGTTTTGGTGCTGGCTGGGTCTCCTTCTTCTCAAGGAATATCCTATTCAGCTCCATCTGCTCATTCGCCCAGTCAATTCGCTCCTTTTCTTTTGGCGTAGGATCTTTGGTGTCCTTAAACTTTTCGAGGATGCCCAGCGCCGCCTTGTAGCGGCCTTTCGCTTTGGCACCCTCCTTACCGCGCCTGGTTTTGGGCCTGCCACCTTGTTTGTGGCTGTCGCCCTCTGCCTTGGACGGTGATCTCAGCAGCCTCTCCTCTTCTGCTGGACTTATCGTTATCGTGCTGTCGAGGTCCGAATCTGAAAGTTCGACCCCCGACGTTAGCACGATAGCATTTATTGTGTTGGAGGTAGCATTACAACCGGGCTGGCCTGCTCCCGCCGTCCCGGAGGTATGGCTGCTGGCGACACGCGCCGAGGAAACCTCGTCGTGCCCGCCAGTGGTAGCAGCCATGCCTTCCACCGACGTTTGGGTCGATATCCCGACCCGAGTTTCATCCAACTTTTTGTTTTCCATTGTGAGGGGTATTGATACCTTGTTTTGTCGGGGCGGTAAACCTTTAGCCGTTTATGCCTGCGGCCAGGCACCTACAGCCATGGTCCTGATCCCATGACCCCCCCAGTGTACTGACTGAGCATTCGTGCGGAACACCGAGGTGTCCATTGCCCAGCCGGCACCATCGTAGAGGGTTCAGCAGCAGGATTTTCGCCAGCCCTTTAAAATCTTAAAACTCTGATAAAGATAAAAATAAAAATCCTAATTTAGAATCGTTTGGGAACAGAACTATAACTTTAGGTAAACAAATTTAAGACACACAAAAAATGTACAAATATATGGGTTTCACAAATCAAGTTAGTTTTTATTAATTTTATATCAAGTTACTTAGTATAAATTAATTTCATAAAGTAAAATAAATACCTTGAGCGTCAAAATCCATTTTAAATAATATAAATTTATAAACTTGAACAGGTACCAGACCAATTTGAAGTGCGCTTTTGCTTCGAAATATTTCACCAGAGCTTCGATGCGCTGTTGAAATTACCACGTTTTCATGCTTTTGATTCTATTTTTAGAAAATACCGTTAGGTTTTGAGAAAAAACTGGTTTGCGTATTGGAAGATTGGAAATTTTAGGAACAAACTGTGTAAATTAAGTTGAAATATTTTCTACACGATTTCTTTGATTTATGACCTCTGACGAAACCACTGTGCAACGTCTGCAAACTGCGAAATTGAGAATAAACTTTTAAAAATGCGATTTCTTTAAAAGAGAAATAAAATATCTGGGGCGCTTGGTAACTCAACATGAAATACGCACAGATCCAGATAAGAACTGAGGGAATATGTAGGAGTAGCATCGTGGTATAGACGGTTCGTACCCGATTTGGCTACGACAGTACACCCTCTCAATTCACTACTACGGAAGGCAAAGAAATGGGAATGGGCTGAAGAACAACAAGAGGCGTTCGAAAAAGTACGAAAGAAGCTGAAAGAGGCATTAATTCTCGCTTGTCCAAATTTTGAAGAACAATTCATCTTACAGACGGACGCAAGTAACGTTGGACTAGGTGCGATACTAACACAAGCTTCAGAAGAAGGCGAAAAAGTGATTTCGTACTGTTTAATCTTATACACCTATCCCTCGCTTTGCGTCGTCTCGTTTTGCGTTTTTTCGAAGTTGCGTCGCTTCTTAATTTGAACTAATTTTCATTGTGCGTCGTTAGATTTTCGATGTTGCGTTGTTTTGGAAGAAGTCGTTAATATGTTTTTTAAAGGGTGGCAACACCTTAATTGCGCTACGCAATTAAAACGCGGGAATTCCCCTTTTTTGTTTTGGCTATTGGTATGGATATTTTATTAAAAAACGATCCCGACGGCGAAAGGAGTCTTAAAGTGTCCCAGGCAGTAGCTACGAATATAAATTGCTACAAGGAAATGTATTTCACGCTTAAAAAAAAAATGTTCAGCAAACATTGGACCAATTTTTTTTAAAGAAAGCCGGCCTACGACAACAGACATTAAAGACTCGTCAGAAAGTGATTAATTCTAAATTTATTTTTCATAATTGAGTATGTAATTGAAGAATTTATTTTGTTTTAAATGAATTAGTTTCTTTTTGTTTTTATATATATAATATAATATGTAATAAAATGAAATGTTATTTTGGCTTTATTTTAATGATCACTTTGCTCAATTTTCTTTTTAAAAAGTAGTATTTTTGTAACCCTGGAACCAATCTTCGAACTTTACATGGTTTGCTATAGAAAATCCTAATTCACTTTGCGTCATTTCACTTTGCGTCTTATTTTTTTGGAACGTATCCCCGACGCAAAACGAGGGATAGGTGTGTTATATTAAATATAGGTAATAAGGGCCTGGTCGCTGTGTTATTGAAAGTAAACCTTTCAACAGGGCCAAGATGTAGAATCTTGTAAGGATGTTTTCCTGGGCTGGGGTAAAATCTCAGTCCCGCCAGGGTCAAATTTACAGAAATATTTATAAATTTTACTGGGACTACTCTAAAACATAGGCGAGCAGTGGCAAACGATGTTGGAGTTTGCCACTGAGTTCGGCCATTAACCAGCATCGCCGGTGGTTCTCGCCATACTGCGGTAGAATCGCCGCGTGAGCCTTTCGGTCTCGAAGCCGGAGGCGGCATCCGTGGCACCAGGGTGTAAACCCAGTCGGTGTCACAGGCGCAACCCCCCGCTCGCTCCCGATCAGCTTCTCGCCAGCCAAGTGATGGATTGCTCATCACCAAAGGAATTCCCAGAGGAGAGGGGCGGTGACGGTCTAGGGTAGAACCCTGTTAACTCACCGACCGCACTCCTCACCAGTGGATCGACGACGGCCTAGAGTATAACCCTGGAGCCTCGCCGACCGCCCTGGGCGGGATCCTTCAGTGGCGACGCTCCACCTGAGCTCTGGGCGTCGTTACACTCGTGACTAATCCCAGAGAGTGGTTCGCAGAGCCAAGGGTATAGCTCTGTCGGCTCGCAGACACACCCCGCGGATTAACCCCTCCTAGTGGCCTGGTTGTGGCGAGAAGGCACGCTGCGACTCCACCGGAATGAAAATACAAAATATAAAAACACAGTCGGCGACTCTCTTTCAGCATGTTGGGTTTATTAGTGATTCTTCTGAACGGTACTCGAAAACAGGGGGACCCCGCATGGTTCGATGGGGCACCCTATGCACTCGCACCAAATATGTTGTTCGTCCATTGTCGCCGTCGTCAGAAGTGTGGTGATCTGCACTAGGCCCACTTACCCGCACTACGTTGGCGCCGGCTCGTTGCACTCACTCGCACTCAACAGCTCCGGCGGCACTAAGTTGGCACGTGGGCTTGGCCAAATGGCGGCGGCACTCGTTTGGCGCGCAACAACGGCGGCGGCACTACGTTGGCGCCGGCACGCGACTCGCCAACTTTCCTTCCTTCTTATTCTGCTTCTCCACCGTCTTTCCCTCCTTCACTGCTCTTCACTGCTCACGCTGTTGATTTTCTTTGTTGCTGCTGTGGTTTTTCGGTGCTGTTTCTTTTGATTTTATTCCGCTGTCTTGTCACTTTTCACCTCTTCACTTTTCACTGTCTGGTTTATTTTATTTCTTTTCCGCTGTGTCGACCGTCCAGTTCAAGCGTTAAGTTGGCTGCGCCTCGCTCGCGCGCAGAGTTGCTACTGATCGCCTGTGCAGCGTTGTTGGGCGACAGTTAGCGAGGTGAGGGCGCGGTTTGCACCCTCACACCCGCCCCTCAATTCGGGTGACGAGGCGAATGGTCACGCCCTGGGTCTTATTGACCTTGACCCGGAAGTACTGGCCCTCTGCCTCCACCAAGTACTTCGTGACCCGGTGCCGATCTTTTCGCACCACAGCCTCGGCGCTCTCCAGGACCTCCACGGGAAGCATACGTCCAGTGCCTGTCACCCTCCACGTGGCCGGTGCCTCCACCCATCCCAACTCGTGGAGAGGCAAATCGGCCAGCCTCTCATTGACGTCGATGTCGTGTATCTCCCGCATTACTTCTTCTAGAGACCCCTCGGAGAGCAAGTCCCAATTATCGTCGATGTCAATGGAAAAGGCTACAGCTGGCGGTGGCGTGGGTGGCAAGTCGGCGGTGGTCGTCCCGAGATAGCGTTCGTCTTCCGACGGGATGCGTTCGGGAGTCGACCGCTCTTCTTCCGATATGTCCGGCTGCGGAGGTTCCATGTACCGTCGGCTGTGTCCCGCGGGGTCGAACAAAATGCGTCCGTCAGCTTCCGCCATCTCGTCGAGCTATGTTTGCGGCAGCCCCATGTACAGGGACTCCCCGCTCTGCCGTCGTCTTCGCTGTGGTCTGCGGCAGCCCCATGTACAGGGACTCCCCGCTTCGTTGTCGTCGTCTTCGCTGTGTCGATGGTTGCAGCAGCCCCAGGTATAGGGACTCCCCGCTCTGTCGTCGTCTTCGCTGTGTCGCTGGTGTTACGGCTGCCCTTTCGCCCGGTCGCGCTCGTGAAACTGGTCGGAGAAAGCTCGAGGCGTAGCGGTCCACAGGTCAGCGTCGCCTGGATTGCGCAGAGGTAATCGATACCCAGAATCAGGTCATCGACTATCTCCGGCATCACCAGTAACGGCAACCGCACTGCTTGCTCGTCTAGGGTGACGACTGTGGTGTGGGCCCTCGTGATCACCGTCCGGGTCCCATTCGCCAAACCCACTCTTATGTGGACTGTCTTCGCTCCGGTCGCGGATATCTTCGATGCTGTCGCCTCACTGATGAAGCTCCTGGTGGCTCCGGTGTCGATGGTGGCGCGAAAAAGGTGTCCCTCGATGCCGACCTGAGCCACTATCCGCGCATCCTCCAACTCTATCCTGCGATTTATTGCTTGGACTGGTCGTTGTCACTTCCCCCCCGGTCCAGAGTCGGCGGGGAAGGTAGGCCGTTTCCCGAATCCGGCCGGCAGCAGTCTACCGTCTTGATGCCGCGCCGGCCACATTGCCAGCAAAACATCAGCTGTCGATTGCGGCAATCTCGTTGTATGTGTCCGCTGCGCCCACAACGCCGGCAAGCATTCCGTACGTCGATGTGTGTGTTCTCCCCTCCTAGCGTTGCCACCTCGTGGCCCTCGGCAGGGGCGCTGCTCGGCTGTCCCCGGAATGGGTTATGATGCCTTGGTGGTGAGGCGTCGGTTGCCAAAGCTATCCTCTGCGTAGGCGGGGCTCCTTGCTGCAATCGTCGGTTCTGCTGCTCCCGGTCCCGCACAATCTCAAAGTTGCTGGCTAGCTGCGTCAGATGGCTGAGTGTGGTCACCTCGTGTCGTTTGATGTAGAACTGGTACTCGGGCAGCAAGTTTTCGTATAGCCGGTCAATCTCCTGCGTCATTGTGTACGTGGCTCGCCGCATCAGCACCCTCAGCTGCAGCATATAGCTCTTGAACGGCTCTCCCTCACGTTGAGTATATCCTCGGATCTGGTCCTCCAACCGTTCAAAATAGCGGGGTGGCAAGAAAAACTCGAGCAGTTCACGGCGGAATTGTGCCCACGTCACGCTGAAGGGGTAGCTAACCCGGAACCAGCTTTCGGCTTACCCTTTCAGCAACTCTGAAATTACCTGCGGCAAACGTCCCAGCTCAATCTGGTGGGTGGCTGCTCGTTCCTCCACTCGTTCGATGAAGCTAAGTGGGTCGGTGATTCCGTCGAAGGTGATACCCCACCGAAGGATCTTCTCTGCCAGCACGCTAGGCGACACGTCGCTCCGTTGCGTGGAACTCGGTCTGGACCTGTGCGGCGACCTCGCGAGCGACCTAGACGGATCCGGGCTTGGCACGGGGCCATCCGTATTGGTGATCCTTATTACCGGAGTCGGGGTCGGGGCTCCACTGATGATTCCATTTCGTTCCAGGTCTATCGGCGAAGGACTACGTAAACGTGGCTTGACGTCTTTGTCGCTGGCTTCGGAGCCGGGTGTGTCACGAAATTGCACTTCGAGCTCGGTGAACCGGGTTAGCAAGGTATCCGGGTGGTAGGCTTTGGTGATAAACGCTGCTAACCAGCCACGCAACTTGGTGACGGTGCCTTCCGCATCCAACTCGAAACCCCCTGGCCATAGACACGAGCTCCTCCTTCCGTCGATAATACACCCAGAGCACGTTTAGCGCAGAGAGCACGTTTACCGCACGTGGCTTGTTTGAGGTTACGGGTGGTCACGTGTTGTTGTTCGCTGTCTATTGTTCACTGTCTATTGTTCACTGTATGTTCACTGTATGTTCACTGTCGAAGGTCACGGTCGATGTATACTGTTGTCTGTGCTTTGTGAGAGTGTCCTCGTGGTCGATGTTTGCTGTTGGCTTTGCGGTGTGGGAATCCTTTTGATGCGTAGTTGTAGGCGCGCGATGTGCACTGCTTGCTGCTCGATGTTCAACTGTCCGCGGTCGAAGTGTACTGCTCGCTGCTCGATGTTCAACTGTCCGTGCGTAGCTGTAGGCGATCGATGTGTACTGCTGCTGTTCGATGTTCAATTGTCCGTGCGGAGTTGTAGGCGATCGATGTGTACTGCTGGCTCGATGTGTGACTCTCGGCGGTCTATGTTGAACTGTCCCTCGATGCGTCAGTGCGCTGACTTTTATAGCTGGCGGTGTTCGATGTGTGTTGCTTGCTGCTCGATGTCTACTGTTTGCTGTTCTGCGTCAGGCTGTGTTTGCGATCGATGTTTACTCCTCGGTGTTCTGCGTCGGACTGTGTCAATGCGTAGCTGTGCGCCGTCTTTTATAGCTGGCAGCGGGCTCTGTCGGCGTCGACTGAGGCGACCGACAGCGCTGCCCGCGATCGACGGCTGAGAGCGCGCAACGATGCTCTCCGCACGTGCCAGCTGTGGAGCAACGGTTAATGAAAAACATACAATAAGGGCGAGGATAGGGGACCGAAAGGCTACTCTCTATAAAGAGAATGGTCTCGTTAAGAGAACACTCGCTCTTTATGCTAGGGCATCTAGCGTGTGGCCAAGATGTGTGTGTCTTGCCTTCTGATGCTGCCAATTTGGGAGGGGTATAGGGGGACATACACACAAAGAAGAGAGAAAAAAAAATAGCAAAAAAAACTTTGTTTGACAACACGAGGGGAAAAAAAAAAACTCAGAAGAAAGAATATAGTGTGTTACAAAAAAAAAATTACTTGGTCTTGCAAAACGTGGTCGTACAATGTCAAAGATGTCTCCTGAAAGGTTAGAATGAAAGAGAAGTGCCGTTTGAAAACGATACTGGGTCAAATGGCCGAACTGTGTGGGTCTTTAGGCCACAGAAGATGTTATGCTCGTCAAAACAATGCCAGTACTCCCTGCTCGGGCGCCATCTGTAAGGATGTTTTCCTGGGCTGGGGTAAAATCTCAGTCCCGCCAGGGTCAAATTTACAGAAATATTTATAAATTTTACTGGGACTACTCTAAAACATGGGCGAGCAGTGGCAAACAATGTTGGAGTTTGCCACTGAGTTCGGCCATTGACCAGCATTGCCGGTGGTTCTCGCCATACTGCGGTAGAATCGCCGCGTGAGCCTTTCGGTCTCAAAGCCGGAGGCGGCATCCGTGGCACCAGGGTGTAAACCCAGTCGGTGTCACAGGCGCAACCCCCGGCTCGCTCCCGATCAGCTTCTCGCCAGCCAAGTGATGGATTGCTCATCACCAAAGGAATTCCCAGAGGAGAGGGGCGGTGACGGTCTAGGGTAGAACCCTGTTGACTCACCGACCGCACTCCTCACCAGTGGATCGACGACGGCCTAGAGTATAACCCTGGAGCCTCGCCGACCGCCCTGGGCGGGATCCTTCAGTGGCGACGCCCCACCTGAGCTCTGGGCGTCGTTACACTCGTGACTAATCCCAGAGAGTGGTTCTCAGAGCCAAGGGTATTGCCCTGTCGGCTCGCAGACACACCCCGCGGATTAGCCCCTAGTGGCCTGGATGTGGCGAGAAGGCACGCTGCGACTCCACCGGAATGAAAATACAAAAATACAAAATATAAAAACGCAGTCGACCACTCTCTTTCAGCATGTTGGCTTTAATAGTGATTCTTCTGAACGGTACTCGAAAACAGGGGGACCCCGCATGGTTCGATGGGGCACCCTATGCATTCGCACCAAATATGTTGTTCGTCCATTGTCGCCGTCGTCAGAAGTGTAGTGACCAGTAGCACCAGGCCCACTTACCCGCACTCGTCGCTCGGCTCGGTACCTTAAATGCACGGCACTACGTTGGCGCCGGCTCGTTGCACTCACTCGCACTCAACAGCTCCGGCGGCACTAAGTTGGCACGTGGGCTTGGCAAAATGGCGGCGGCACTCGTTTGGCGCGCAACAACGGTGGCGGCACTACGTTGGCGCCGGCACGCGACTCGCCAACTTTTCTTCCTTCTTATTCTGCTTCTCCACTGTCTTTCCCTCCTTCACTGCTCTTCACTGCTCACGCTGTTGATTTTCTTTGTTGCTGCTGTGGTTTTTCGTTGCTGTTTCTTTTGATTTTATTCCGCTGTCTTGTCACTTTTCACCTCTTCACTTCTCACTGTCTGGTTTATTTTATTTCTTTTCCGCTGTTTCGACCGTCCAGTTCAAGCGTCAAACTTCAAGTGACGCTTGCTCTCGCATCTCACTACTTTTGCCTGCGCCTCGTTTTGCGTTGTGCCTGCGTTTTGCATTAAGCTGGCTGCGCCTCGCTCGCGCGCAGGGTTGCTAACGATCGCCTGTGCAGTGTTGTTAGGCGACAGTTAGCGCGGGCGATTTGAATGTGAGGGCGCGGTTTGCACCCTCACAATCTTAATAAGTACGGCAGAAAGCCAAACAACGTATTGAATTAGGTTCTTAAGATATAAAGTTATATTATATTATATATAGTTCAAAAGAGCCTGGTCGCTGCTGTATTGAAAGTAAACCTTTCAACAGGGCCAGGATGTTTAAAGTTATATTATATAACATTAATAAGTCTGCCAGTGAGCCTAGACATTGTATTGAGATAGGCTCACTATACAGATAATAAAAGATAAGAGAGTCCAGACTAGACCTAAACAATTAACACACAGATAGCAGTCTGGACTCAGATAATAAAATATGGGAAATGTACCCTAACAAGGGAAAACACTGAATATATGAAAATTATCTAAGGGATAAGATAAGATGGAATTATACCTAAGTTGAATGTAAAATGTAAAGTAATATGTATGCCCAGTAAAGGGTCTAATAAAGTAGACTGGCCGCCTGGTCAGTACTCAAACCGAGCGCAAGTGTATCTATCTTCGCTCGGCAAACGGCAGTTGGTATAGCACTCCATCAATGTATGTGTTGTACACGGACACAAAACGGAGCAGAAACGAATTATTCAGCGAGCGAGAAGGAGTGTCTCGCGATAGTCTGGGCCATTCGGAAGATGCGACATTATATAGAAGTGTACCATTTTGTCGTCATAACGGATCATCTGGCAAATGTTTGAACACAATGGTTCATGGTTGAACACAATAGAGAGTCCGTCAGGGAGATTAGCACGTTGGGACTTAGAACTCCAACAATATGACTTCAAGATACGCTATCGGAAGTGTAAATTCAATGTCGTGGAGCATCGACAAATGCAACAAAATATGTAGTATCTTCACAATCAGGAAGCGATCCAGCGAAATGCCCGTGGATACGGAAAATGCGGGAGAACTGCGACGCAGAACCGGCAGGACATCTGGGTAGCCGGAAGAAATAGCCCGTATAACTGCGAGGTACTACTGGCCAGGATTGTACCGATACGTAGGGAACTATGTCCACAGATGAGAGACTTGTCAACGATATAAAACTAGTTAACTACAGACGGCAGGGAAAATGCTCACTAAGATCCCAGAGGAACCATGGCCCAGTGGTTGGGCTTGTATGGAGACGCGGCCAAAAATACTTCTAGTGGACATATCGTTATGAAATTAATACCAAAAATCTAAAATAATATTTGAAGTATATAATAAAAAAAATTGGTCAGATAGGACGTTTATATCCTTTAGCTGCCATAGGAACAATCGGTTTAAAATCAACATTTAGTATGAAAAACTTTTTTGTTTTTCAAGATATCTTAACCAATCTCACAGATTATCCTTACCAAATTTGGTTAAAATCGGAGAGCTATATCTTATAGCTCCCATACAAAAGGATGGTGGAACTTTTAATAAAATTTTCTTTTTCCAAGACCTAAATTTGATATTTCTTTTAATGTATATCTTTTAATGAGAACGTTGGTGAAATCTTAGTCCCCAAAAGTAAAAGAATCACAAATTCATATATTTGGTATTTTATTCGTCTAGCAAAAAATGTTTTTTTTTTTTGTGCATGGTAGTTTTCTTTGCCCCGTATGAAAGGCTCCAAACTTAAGAGCAATCTATTAAACAAATCCTTATTTGCGTCTACTCGTTACATTTTTCTAGTATGATACTTTCTAAATTTTTTTAATCTTTATTTTTGGATTCGGCAGCTTCTTCAGATAACTCTCCTATCGAAACAAGCTCATAACTTATAACTTGAAGGTGGAAGGCAATATCATGTGTAGGAAGACGAAACGTTGATCGGATGAATGTATGTCAGAATGTACGAATAGGTGATTGTTTAGTGAATTAAATATAGTTTATTGAGTAATTTATATAAATGTAATTAAGAATCGCGCTTTACATCGTCGTTGGCCCGTATGGCCGTCGTAGCTTGTTGCGTGCGTGTGTAGTCGTAGCGTCGTCGTCTTCTTCTCTCTTCTCGTAGTGTGTACGTATTTGGCAATGCGAAAAATACCAAGTGGCGGCAAAATACTGAAACTATCGTGGCAAGCTTATCGGGTATCGTTTACACATGGGTATAACTTGAGTAACATAAGACCGCAAACACACTCTTATAAGAAGAAACTATTCAAATTTAATGCAAGGGAATATCAAACAAAATGAAATCTATTAATAAATGAACAAATAGTTTTGGAAAGTTAAACGCAAGTTTGACACACGAAGACAAAGGAACAGCACAACAACTAAATAAACGGCAAAACTGACCCTGAAAAAGTGGAGACGGTGTTAGTATTGGCAGAAAATTTTCACACATTTGTTACCTTTTAAGTCCGACAAACACATTGGCATACAAATCAATTGAGGAATTTTGAGGGTCACTAGTAAAACTTCAGCTAAACATAAAAAAGACGTTTAAAATATAGCTAAAAAACATGTATTAGTTCACGTTAATAATAATTATTATTATTAATATATATATCAAATTATATATATCAAATTATATCTCATTTTATAGAAAATAACTGCAACTTCAAAATCCATTTCAAATAATTTTAATTTGGAGACGTAAATAATGACCCGACCACTTTAAAGTTCGGTTTAGTTGTGATAATTACGCAATGCGCGCATCTGCGCATTGTAATTGAACAACTTTTCACAATTTCAATTCTATTTTTAGAAAGTTCTGTTAGATTTATAGAAAAATCTGGTTTTTCATGAAGAAGCTTGGACATTTTAGAGGCAATTTTTTACTTTTCGTACATTTTTGCCGTTATCAATTTTTTTATTTTTGGCCTATGGGTGCAACCACTGTTCGGTGATTCGTTGTCCCTCGATGAGCCCTGCAAGCAAGTGTCCATGAGTTTGATGCGCATGGCACGGCTGAGCACTTACATGGGCGGTTTGCTGAGCCGCGCGCGGTTGTGTTCGACCATCTAGTGGTTTTCGCATCTAGTTCCTGTTTCCCCCGGCGCGCCTATCAAGCCTTAAGTACTGGAAATATCCAGTTACGGCTCTCCCGATGCAGATGTGTAAGTCATGCTTTTAATATACAGCTGACTTGCAGTGGAGTTGCCACCCGATCTTTGGTAGCCCAGTGTTGGAAAGCGTAACCTCTAACGCTCCCCAGCAGTACCGACAGATGGCGCCAGCGCATAAAGCGCGAAAACAGAATTTTTGAATTTAAATTCATATTTGAAATTTGAAATTTGAGTTTAACAACCAAATCAATTACACAAATATTTAAATTGCTTAAATATTTACAACATATTGACGGACGACTGGCAACAACAACAACATCAACAATAACAGCAGCATCAACAACACCAACAACAACAACAATTGCTGACAGCAGCTAACAACAGACGAGGCAGCAGCAGCGGGATACACCCCCAAATAAGCCAATGGGTCCTGGTGGCATCCCAAGAGCGCAAGTAAATGAGCTAGGTGCATTGCTGGATGAACTGATTTACCTAGTGACGGAAAAGAAGCCTGTGGTTAGGCACGTGAACCAGAGCATGAAATACTCTCTGGTTATGATGAAGGAAATACAACTGCTGGTCGCCGAGCACATGTACGAACCAGAAGCTGGTCCAACTTCCTGCACCACATGTGCAACAACGCAGACACAAACCTTGCCTTTGCCCGGGCAACGAGGCAGAAAGGACTCAGAAGCCCAAACAACTCCGGTAGATAATCGGAGCCAAACAAAGAACAGCAGAGACTATAGCAAAAGGATGCCACAGGGAACCAAGGCTCTAAACGCAAAGACTCCCTTCCAAGTTTCTGCCACGGTCAGGCAGCCCAGCAGCATTTCAAGGGGAACGTGTGCGGAGTCCGACGAACTGTAGCAGGTGATGTTTTGCATCGGATGAACAAATCCGCCGACGAAGCAACCTCGAAGCTACAGAAGGCAGTACAGACGGTGCTAGGCGACTGTGCTGAGGTGAAATCAATCACCGAAAAAGTCACGGTTGAAATCAAGGACATTCCTGAATGGATAACCGAGTCTGAGGTACTGCAGGCCGCCTTCCCCACCATTGACGGGGACCTACCTATGGAAGCAGCACCAAAACTGCGGAAAGGATATCGAGGCACGCAGATAGCATCAATGCTTCTCCCAAAGGATCTTGCAGCCCCGATGCTTGCGGCTGAGAAATTGCGCGTGTTAGAGAGTCCTGGGTGCCAAAGCGCTGCTTCAAATGTCTGGAGTTTGAGCACACCGCAGCAAGATGCCGAAGCAAGCTTGATGTCACTAAACAGTGCTTTAAACGCGGAGGGGAAGGCCACGCTTCCAATGGCTGCGCACAAGATCCCTCTTGTATCCTCTGCAAGAGGTTAGGCGCAAAGGACACGGCGCATCACACGCTCAGCAGAGCCTGCCCGTGCTATCTGAAGGCAGCCAAGTTCGACGGCATACACATATACAGCTGCTATATTGCGCCCAGTGTCCCCATCACGGAGTACGCGAATATGCTGTGCGACATAGTTGAAGACGCAAGAGGACGCTCTCCCATCATAATTGCGGGAGACTTCAAAGCATGGGCAGTCGAGTGGGGAAGCAGAAGGACTAAATCAAGGGGACAAATCCTGGTGGATACCTTCGCCGTTCTAAACGTCGTCCTACTCAACTCGGGAAACGAGCACACGTTTGGCAGAGGTGGACGGGGATCTGTGATTGACATTTCGTATGCGAGTCCCAGCTTATCAAGGAGAGCCAACTGGATCTTATCCAAACAGTACACGCACAGTGACCATCAAGCGATTCTATGTACAATTGGACGTCCTATCCAACGCTCGAAGAGTGCCACCTTCACGCGGTGGTCTCCGGACACCCTCTGTGAAGACACTCTCCTTCTCATGACGTTCAAGAGGTACAGCAAGGCTCTAGCGAGCTCTAGAAACGGGCGGTCCTGACCAAAGCAATCAAGCGCAGCAAATCCAACTGCTGGAAGGCCCTCTGCAAAGATGCAGACTCTCAGCGGTTCGGCGCAGCCTATAAAATGGTTATGGGGAAGCTATCCAGACGCCCTATGCCAACGGACGCCACCACACTGGAGAGAATTGTATCGACGCTATTCCCGCTGCATCCACACCAACTACTGCCGGCACCGTCTGTGCAGACACCAGTCGCGTAAGTAGACGAGCCGGAAATCCTCGAAGCAGCCGCACGCATACAGACAGATAAAGCACCAGGCCCTGATGGAGTCCCACCCAAAGCAATCAAGCTAATTGCCCAGAAGTACCCATCAACTTTCGCGCAGCTCTACAACAAATGTATCACACAGCGAACATTCCCGAAGAGGTGGAAAATGCAGATGCTTGTTCTTCTACCCAAGGGAGACAAGAACGGAGAGGACCCCTCTGCGTACAGGCCACCCCGCATGCTCGACGTAGCGGGCAAGCTATTCGAGCGGATACTCTGTGAGAGGCTGAGCAAGGAGTTGGAGGAGAAAAGAGCTCTCTCGGACTGGCAGTTTGGGTTCAGGCTGAAGAGCAAGACAACAGACGCAATAAAAGCTGCCATCGATATCGCAACTAGCGCTATCGACATATGAGTGCCGGCAATGTCACTGAGCATGTATGGGCAATCTTGCAGAGCAACATATCGGACATGCGCACTCAGGGTGCTAAGTGCATTCCGCACGGTTTCCGACGATGCGGCACTGGTACTGGCGTCGATGATACCCTCCTGGCTGCAGAGGCGAAGAACGGTGATCCGAGGAATGTTAAGCGAGTTCTTACCATGAGCAAGTGACAAAACAGATGGCAGAGCAGCAGTAAAGGAAGCTGGACGAGACGTCTCATCCCAGACGTCCGACGCTGGGTGAGCAGAAAGTTCGGTCAAACCGACTTTTATTTGACACAAATACTGACGGGACATGGTTGTTTTAAAAGATACTTATTTAGATTTAAATATGAGGTAGATCCGTTTTGCACACACTGTGCGCGGACCATTAAAGTCGCTGAACATGTCCCGTTTGTCTGTCCTAGATTTACTGCTGAACGGGACGAGCTAAGAGCGTTAATCGGTAGGCCTTTCATAGTCAATGACTTTCTAGACATCCTACTTAGCTCGCAAAATAATTGGCTCGCTGTAATTGGCAGCAGTATTATTACAAAACTTGCGTCGCTCTGAAAGGTTGCGCAAATTGATTTGAAACTCTAGATAAGATCCTAGAAGAGGCTTTCATGCCATCTCCCCCTCGTGAGGTAGTACATTGCGACAAGTACCGCGAGAGGGAAACGGAGAGTAGGTGGTGGTTTTACTGGGTGGAAGTCCCAAACTTTTCGGCTTTAAATGCTTTTCCCTCCTATACAAAAAAAAAAAAAAGACACTCACACATGCACACATAGCGCAAAGTCACACGCAACCACACATTCGCTCGCACTGCTCCCCCTTGCCTAGTACAGGGAATTGAATCTTAAATATCTCCGGTGTTTATTATCCGATTGAGCCACAATTCACAGCACAGATAAAGATTATCATAAGATTATCGTATGCCATCGTGGTAGTTTTTCGCGGTTTTTGGGGGAGGGGGGAGAGGTATCAAAAATCTAACACAAACTTGATCTGCTTGCACTATAGGGACATCTAACTGCCAAATATGATGTCTCTAGCTCTTACTGTTTCCGAGATCTAGGTGTTCATACGAACGGACATGGCTATATCGACTCAACTCGATATAGAATGATTGCTTGGCTACTGATCCAGTAGTTAATGATCTTGTTACTTCTGCAGCTGAAAGCAAGAGGCTGTCTGTTTATGATATACTTTTTTCATAAGAAACACTTTTAAATAAAATTTATAATTTTTTATTCAATTTTTTTTTAGTTTTAGTTCGAGCTTCATTTTAATATGCATGAATGTGAGAATGTCCACAATCTCAATGTGTGTGTGACATTTGTGTGTAACAGGCAGAAGGAGGCGTGGCAGACCCCATAAAGTATATATATTCTTGATCAGCACGACGAGCTGAGTCGATATAGCCCTGTCAGTCTGTCTGTCCGTCTGTCTGTCCGTCTATCTGTCCGTCTGTCTGTCTGTATGAACACCTAGATCTCGGAAACTAAAAGAGCTAAAGACTTAATTCTTTTTTTGTTAGGTTCGTGTATTACATAGGCAGGTCAAGTTTGTTTCAAATGTTTGAAAAGTCATCTCCCTCCCCCTCGATTTCGCAAAAATATTCTCAGCATGTGCAGTTTTAGAGTCACTGGATCCATTGCAGGATTAAAGCTTTAGATGCTTTGCATGTTTGGTGCGAGTTGCAGTCCAATCGGATAATAAACACCGGAGATATTGTACGTGATTTTTGATTGTGAGTATGAGTTTATGTATGAGTATTGGTTATTGTTTGTATTTGCGTGTATATTTGTATGTATAACTGTGTGTGTGTATGTATACACACATATGTTTATATGTATACACACATATGTTTATATGTATGTGTATGTGTATGTGAGTATATACATATATGCAGCTGCTATTATCGACGCCCAGGGTAAATCCAAGTACAGGGTCTTCTACTGTCGGTTGAATCCGACTGTAGCTTTCCGAGTTTTTTTTTTGTTTTGATTATGCTATTTAGCACCAAAATACACCAAAAATACCAAAAAATTTAGAGTATTTTTGCCGTTATCAACACTTAGAAATTTTGCAACGATACAAAGATTTTCATAGTCAAGGGTCGGGGTCTTGTTCGCGTTTCAATTCACATTCCATACAAATTGTTGTTGGAGTGCGTTGCAACTCTGCAACGATACAACCATACAACACTTCGTGAACACCCTTAATTTGTTTGAGACAAAATAGCAAAAGTGCAACACAAAGAAATCAAAACAAAATACGTACAAACATCGTTGGAAGGCCTTTCATCGCATACAAAACGTAAGCTGCAAATTTTTGTTTCTTTTACTTCGTTTGTGTTTGTATGTATGTCAGCGGCTTGCGTACATACATAGCAGCACAGAGCTATGTGTGTGCACAGTTGCTGATAGTCGTGCATATGTGCACGCAGGTGTGCGAATGTGCAGGCACAGCGGAGTAGAATATACATATATTTTTTGAGTTTTTTTTTTTTTTTATATTGATTTTATTATTTCATTTATTTTACTATTGGGTTATTATATTCCAGTATTATTTTCCTATATCATCATATATCTATATATGTATATAAAGTATTTCGTTCTGACTGACTGACTGATCATCAACGTACAGCCCAAACGGTAAGATATAGCGACCTAATTTTTTCGCAGAATGATTGCTTATGACCCTTAGATGCACGTTAAGAGCTCAAATCTGCTAACCCCCTCCCCCTTCTAATCACAAGGAGCAATTGTACCCACAATTTTAAAGATGAATACTTGCGGCTTAATTTATAAGTAGCTACCTAAATCAATTCTGAAAATTTCAGCTCAATTGGACAATAAACAATGGAGTTATTCGATTCACTTAATTGGCATGGAGAAGGTGGATAGGGGGGAAATAATGCTCGAATGCCAGATGAGCTGTGTATACGTGTAATATATGTACGTGGGAGTATCGATACGCTGCCATATTCGTTTAAAATAGCGCGAGTATATATGTACATACATTTAAGCACATACATGTAAGGGATTTGTACCCTTTATGTTTATTGTTTAAATATATTATAGTTAGTTTTTAAATACTAGATAATTGATAAGTTATAAGTGATTGTTGTCTGCTGCTTCTGCTGCTGGGCTCTGCTGACCCACGACGACTTCTCTGCTGCACAACTGATGATCGACTCTCCTTAACGACTGCTTCACGACTGCTTGACGAACGACTTACGACTGACTGTTAATGTTTTTCTGCTGTTAGAGTTGACTGCTGTTAAATCTGTACTCCTCCGCTGCTCCTCATAATACCATGGCTGTTAAAGCCAGGCAGGCCTTGCCATCTGTATTACATTAGGCCCTCCTGAATTATTCATCGGTCAATGATGACCATGGCTCCTCGCTGTCCACTGCATATTTCCACAACTTTATATTGTCACAGCTGGTAGCTGTATTCATTGGTCCTTCGACATCTGCTGCTTTCCTAACATCATAACGACCGTTACGCTTTACTTTGGTTATTTCGTATGGGCCTAGATACTCGCTCGCCAGCTTTCTTCCTGCCACGAACTGTGTTCTGCGTATCGCCACCAAGTCCCCAACTTTATACCCATATTCGCTTTTGCGTTTTTTGTCGAACTGCTTTTTGTAGCTCACTTTCGCTTGAGCTATCTCAGCTTTCGCCTTATCGCGCATCTCGTTCCTTTCTGCATCGAAATTATCCAACATCTGCTTTTCCAGTATCTCTTTAATGCGATCTTCAGCAGCGTTCTTTATTTTAACTCCGAACATCAGCTCGAACGGTGACTTCTTGGTTGATGCATGACAGCACTGTTAATGGCTTTCTGTACAGTCGGCACGAACTTAAACCATTTAGACGGCTCTCCTGAAGACATCTTTGATATACAGGCCAGCACAGACCTATTGACGCGTTCGATTTGGCCGTTACCCCTTGGAACCCCAGTGTTACTCCATACGTGCTCGATTCCATTAGCTTTAACATAGTCTTCGAACATACTAGCAGTAAACGCCGATCCTCTATCGCTGATAATACGTGCTGGGTGACCAAATACTGCAGACCAATCCGTCATCTTCTTAATTACTTCGTCACAGCTTGTTGTTTTGGTTGGGTACAACCATACAAATTTTGAAAACCCATCTACCATGGCGAAAATGTATCTATACTGTTTTGTGGTTGTGTCCATTGGTCCGAGGTGGTATATGTGCAACGTTTGTAATGGCACAGCTCCCTTCTCGATTAGATACATGTCTCCTTCCTTCTTGCCCGTTTTTTTTATTGTGTATAATGCACTTGATGCAGTTGTTTATAATATTTACGACTTTGCCTTCTAAATGTGGGATCCAAAAATTCTGCTGGATAGCGAACATTGTTTTTTGTGTTACAAAGTGCCCAATATTGTGCACCTGCATGATAATTTCCTTCTCCATCTGCTTTGGAACCACTAAGAGATCAGTTCCTATCACTGATTTAAACAGCAAGCCTCCTTTTAGTTTAAAGTTCTCATATGAGCGTGTGCTTAGTATTTCGGATACAGCCTTGACCAATGCATCTGACTGCTGCGCTTTTTGAATACTCGCCTCTGTTGTAACTAACATAACATGTTGAGGATATCGGCTGAAGCAATCTACATGTTTGAGTCGCTTTCCGGCACGGTGTTCAACCTCAAAGTCGAAATCTTGTAGAAAAACTACCCATTGAGCCACTTCGCGAGGTACCTCCTTCTTTGACAATGTTTGTTTAAACGCAGAACAATCAGTAACTAATTTAAATGGCACTCCCAGTATGTATTGCCGATACTTTTTGCATGCAAGAAAAATTGCTTTAGCTTCTTGTATGTAGCTGTGCTGCCTGGATGCAGCTTCCGTCGACTTTTTACTCCAGAAGAGCACGGGGTGTAATTTATCATCATGCCACTGCAGCAGCGTAGCAGCGAAGCCATCTTTTGATGCATCCGTGTGTAGCTCAGTTTTCTTGTCTCTACTGTAAATTTTCAGCACAGGTTCTCTGGTTAGTGCCTCCTTTAATTGGCGAATAGCATCCAGCTCAGCGTATTCCATTGTAAAGGGTGTATCTTTTCGGAAAAGATTCGTCAGCGGCTTTGTGATCTGAGAATAATTTCGAATAAATTTTCGAAAAAATCCTGTTAAGCCTAAGAATGATTGAACAGCTTTAATATTTTTAGGCACTGGAAATCTACTGACTGCATTAGTTTTTTCTTTGCCTAGTCTGATTTGGCCATCTTCGATAATGTGTCCCAAAAAATCAATGGTAGACGGCATTTCTTCCATTTGATATTCAAATCATATGTGGCCGCTCTGTCAAAAACTTTTTTCATTTTGGCTAGACATTTATCTGCTGTATCTGCGTGTATAATCTTCAGTGATCAGACTTTGAAAAATAAAGTTGATATATTGAATGAAAACAGCTGGTGAATTGCAGAAGCCAAATGGTGTTCTGTTGAACTCGAACAAGCCATTCTTCGTGACAAAAGCTGTGAATTTCTTTCTCTCTTCCTCGATTTCCACATGGTCCATGACCGTAAAAAATTTTGCTCTCTGCAGCTTCTCGAGCACTTCATCCACAATAGGAACTGGAAAACAATCTTTGAGCACCACAACAATGCGGCTGGCAAAGTTTGACGAAGATGGTCTAATAATATCCGCTTTAAGCCACTCTGCAATCTGATTGTTAATAGCTTCAGTCTCGACGACAGCAATACGACTCGGCGTGTGTTGGTATGGTACCATATTGCCATCTGGAACAATTTTCATCTTAATGGGACACTCTGCAGCTGCTGTAGTCGGTTTGTAGTTTCTAATCATATCTCGCACCTCATCTTTGAACTGTGATGGAATAACAGCATCAGTATCGGTCTCGAATAGCGTTAAGATACTTAACTGATTTGAGTCCTGAGTTTCCTCTTCAAACTCTGGAATTATGTTCGAAAAATTTTCAACGACCAGTTTTTAATCATTTTTCTTATCCACTTCATCGGCATGTATTTTAAGCGTCATCAGATGTATTAGCTGCTGCAGCATTTCATTATTTTCGGCAACTTTGCTTGCACACTCCATTTCGCGACTGAATTCGCCGCGTACGTTGCCTCCTATTGCCCCTTCTTCTTCTGCGTTGCTTTTTTTTCTTTTCGGCAGTTCTAGCTGTAGATGTGCATGTGTGCTCATTTTTTTCTGCTGACTTGAATTCGCCGCTGAACGGGTATACGGATGTCTCCTTTGCACTAACGTCGATCCTATTATTTTCAGTATCTTTATGTCCCTCTGTTTCTTCATGTATTCTCGAAACTTATACACAATTCGATGATAAAATAGCAATTGCGTCTTGCGAAATTCCTTCTTCTACGAGTTGCTACGGTTGAGCCCCCAAATGTAAGGGATTTGTACTCTTTATGTTTATTGTTTAAATATATTATAGTTAGTTTTTAAATACTAGATAATTGATAAGTGATAAGTGATTGTTGTCTGCTGCTTCTCCTGCTGGGCTCTGCTGACCCACGACGACTTCTCTGCTGCACAACTGATGATCGACTCTCCTTAACGACTGCTTGACGAACGACTTACGACTGACTGTTAATGTTTTTCTGCTGTTAAAGTTGACTGCTGTTAAATCTGTACTCCTTCGCTGCTCCTCATAATACCATGGCTGTTAAAGCCATGCAGGCGTGAAGTTATTACGGTGCAGGGTGACGGATTCCCAGTACCGGCGGCTAAGAGGGGTGAGCAAGCGGGCTCCCGGCCGTCGATATCCAACAACCGCAGTGCTGAAGAGGTGGCAAGCTTGGCCTCTTCTGCATCTAGTGCTACAAGCCATAAACGTGAGGTGGAGGGAGCACTGGTACTGAACGACCAGCTACCAGCAAATCCCTTTGCTAAGAATAGCAGACTGGATAGATCCCCGCAGGGCAGGGAGGCTACGTCAGCAAGACCACAGAGCGAGGAGTCTCTTGCAGAGGCGACGCCAAAAAGAGGGAGAGAGGTGTGCAGCCCAAATAGCGCGTCGCGCAAGACGCCTCCCAAAAGGGTGCGAGCACACAGGGGCAACGCAGAGGCAGCACTGATCGATGAACTTCGATCTACGCGAGAGGAAACCGGTCACCAGGTCCATAAACCAGACGAGGCCTGG